>JAHZNB010005238.1:0-42097 GCA_027744295.1 Callyntrura guangdongensis
AATGCATGTGACCTGGTGACCCCCATATATCCGGTCAGAAGTGACATCTGGGGTTGAAATTCAATACCAAGAGAGATGTTGACCTAAGATACCCGTGTACAAAATTTGGTTCGATTATGTCAAGTAGAACGAAAATTATAGTGTACAGAGTCAGACAGACAGAGATGATTCCAATTTCAATAAGTCCCTAGCTACACTACGGAACTTAATAAAACTCGGTCTCGGGCTTGTCGGGCTTAACCACATTTCGTAGATCGGGCTCAGGTCGGGCAGTAGGCCCGAGGAGGGATTGAGGTGTGCGTAATAATACGTATTTAATAACCAGGGGTGACAAAGGTAGACAAATGCCTATGGGGTCTATTTTCTCGGATCACTTTGAGCTTCAGCATGTGAACGAATCACATGAAAAGAAAGACTTTGAGCCACAGTCTTAGTCGCCTATGTTGCCTACTTTGGGTTTTACTTGCTTATGTACCTATATAGCCTTTATAAAGGTCTATTTTGACTTTTTGACAAAGTTTTACATATTTCATGCGTTATTTTTTAAAAAAAAATACTTTATAAGGGTGTATTTTGCAATGCTTTGCCCATCTTTATATGTAGTTTGACTAACACTGCAGTAGTCATCCACTGTCTACATTTCAATTTTAATTGACAGAAGCATCCATAAAGTTTCACATGTAAAACTATTTCTCAAAACGTATAGCACTGATTTTGGACATGAACTACTAGCTAAATTAGAGTCAGTGGTTGCAAAGAGTCGTGACTTCTCTCAAATAATGGAAATATCAAAGATACTTAAAATCGATGCTTCTGCTGACACAAGCTGGCGCTATTTTAAGAATAAAATAACAAGATGACGTGTGATATAAATATCTATGTTGATAGAAAACTTACATGTTTCATGCTTATATTAAAATGGATGTAAGAATGTATTAGAGGTGTAACAAGAACAAGGTAATTTTTAAAAATTAGGTGTATTCATAGCTGTTTGAAGAGGAGAAAAATCATTTTATGCAACATTACCACTGGTAATTTACCAGACAGTGTTTCACAAATCAGTCGTTTTATAATATAGTACTGGCCAGCAGTTGCAAAGAACCCGAATCTCGGAAGAGAATTCAGGTAAAATTTCTTCAAAAATCAGAGATCAAATTATTTAAAAGCTTTCAATACGCATTTTTACTGTTTTATTCATATTTTTGATTTTTCTTGTCGGGTATTTGAATATTTACATCCCTAAGCTAATCAGCCCTCGAGTGGCATGTCATTAGAAATCCCAGAGTCTCTTCTGGCTTCCGTAAAAATGTATTGCTGAAATATCGACTCTAAAAGTTGTCGCAGGCTTTCCCGAAATCCCTACGTAAACGTGTAAGCGTACATAAATAATCATTGCACTTTCTATAAATTGTGTTGTGACCGATAAACGCTGTTGTAGTCACTGGAACGGACGTGGAAATTCTTACGCAACATGGTTTCCAGGTTTTCGACCTCAAAAAGGCCTGACGGACAGTGCTGGCGGGCAATAAGAAAATTTTTGGCGCGCAGAGGAGGGCTGGCGAGCATTTTGGTTTTTTGATTTCCTAGGCTGGCGGGCAATGAGGGAAATTGGTTGGTGGGCAAGGAGAGCTGGCGGGCAATTTGATTTTTTGATTTTCTAGGCTGGCGGGCTAAATGGAAATTTGGTTGCCGGGTGTGGTGTATTTGGCTTGGCCAACTCACCCCAATATCATTAGACGACATCTATTGAGGATACCTAAAAAGGCCTGACGGACAGTGCTGGCGGGCAATAAGAAAATTTTTGGCACGCAGAGGAGGGCTGGCGAGCATTTTGGTTTTTTGATTTCCTAGGCTGGCGGGCAATGAGGGAAATTGGTTGGTGAGCAAGGAGAGCTGGCGGGCAATTTGATTTTTCGATTTCCTAGGCTTGGCGTGCAACCTGGCAACCCGGTTGCCGAGTTTTCGGCATCAAAAAGGCCCACCGGACAGTGCTGGCGGGCAATTTGATATTTTGATTTTCTAGGCTGGCGGGCTAAATGGAAATTTGGTTGCCGGGCACTTTGTAAAAATTTCCACGTCAGCACTGGAATCATGAAAGTCATTCGAAACAAAACCGTGATATCACCTTTCACGTACAACGAAAATTCAGTTTCTATGTTTCAGAAATATTTATTACGATTTTTGCTTGCCTTGACGTCATTAGCATATTTTCATAAAAGTCATGTCAATATACTGACAGTTGTTTCGTGTCAGCTAAGGAATTCTTTAAATTTGCAAGTAGGCTGCCTTGCAGACACGTGTCCATTCCCAGTCTATGTTTTTACAAGGAAGGTACAATGTCTATCTTAATGTTCATAAACAGAATCCTAATTTATAAAATATTAAATTCCCTGCCAGCAACTTCACTCTGTGGCTTAATCGCAGTTTATTCATGCTGTGTAGAGACTTAATATAACTGTTAGAATAACGGAAACTTTTAGGTCAGACAAAAAATGAAAGTCCTTTGAAAGGATCTAGTTCGACATTATAGTATCAGTATCAAGCCATATTGTGCTATTCAAAACTTGTAATGCGAAAATTTGAAAATCAGCAGAGGGGTGACTTCTCTCACTTCCGTTTTCCCATGTTAAACTCCATAATGTTTTCATAGATATGTGGTTCGAAAAATCCATTTTTTCTAAAACAACAAATCGTGAGAACCTGAGACTTATCATGAAGGCTTAACTCCATTAAAAGAAAAAATAGTTGACCAGAATATGAGGCAAATCTACGTCAGACAGCCTCCGATGTTCCCTCGTCAGTGCATATTTAAAAATGGCCATAAAAGTTGTAGTTAAATAAAAGTTTATTTTTTTTACGAAACCCGAATCTCATATTTTTCCTGCTCCAATTGCTGTTATGTAAGAATAAGCAAGCATACATGCATGATTTTTTCAGATATATCTCTCTCTTAAGCTTCAAGAAATAGTCAGAAAATGCCAGCTAGAGTTGTGGATGGATAGACAAAGAAAAATGTCATTTGTTTAAAAAATTTCCGTAAGGTGACGTGCGAGCATGTTCGAAGTGGTTTATGTGCAGCACCATAAGCTTGTCTCAATTTGCCCTAGAAAGTAGTTCAGTAAAAATAAGTACCATTTTTCTCTGTTTAGTAATAAATTGTATTTACCGTTGAGTAGGGTTATAAATTGGTGGCTTAAGCGTGGTCACAGAATTTACTTAAAAATGATGTGCACTTCTGATAACACCACGACACCAGTCGGGTACATTTCCCTAAACATGACATGACTTATTCATGATCATGATTGTGAATTATCGTACCATCTACGTGAAGTTGCTATACGGATATTTCTAAGCATGGCATGATTTATTCATGAACATAGTTGGATTTAGGAGAGTAAAATACGTTTACTTACCTGAGTTGGTTAATTTACGTAGGTAATTAGAAGTAAGCATGATGAGCGAATTTCTTTACTCGGTATACCTTAGTTACGTTCTTTAATGGCGTGCTATACATTAACAAAAGTGTTTCTGTTCAAGTCATCAGAAAAAGACGACGTTTGAGAGAAGACATTATTGTATCTGCGTTTAAAAAGGAATCAACACTAAAGGCACTGTTTCTAAGAAAGTAGCGAAGAGCTCGAAGTAACAAGAAAAACAGGACTTTTGACAAACGTTTCCGATTTTATTTTTTAAATTGATGTCTAACAAAGCCACAAAGTATTCAAAATTTCCAATTTACATGTTGCTTCCATCCAGCTTACTCTGTTTCCACTTTTTCATAAAGTTAGCACCCCCTTGTAGTCATTTTTGCTCCCAGCGATAATAAGATAAGTCTAGAAACTAAAAAAGCAAAAATCTTTCATTGCCCCATAATGCTAACAAATGTGTGTTCTTGTAAATCGTCATTTTTAATAATGAGTCAAATTGTAGTATGTCGTATGCTACAATGTAGATTTGTTTAGCGGCACCAGACATTTGTTAAAAAAGCAGTTTAAAAATTGTAACAGCAGTTCCCCAATTAAAATGCAAACAGACAGAAGGACAGACTTCATGGACTCAAGAAACGGTTTGTAGGAATGAAAATGTGTGCAGTTTGTTAATAACCAGAACATTTACATATTATGTGAATATACATACATTTTAGTGAGGCATAAATATTGGCTATTAGGATGATTTCTAGTGTTCGTCGTGTTGTAAACTTAATTTTCTTAAAGTTGGATCAATACTTTTCATAATCAGCCTGCTTGGCACATGAAATACAGGAGTGGATTTGCGTCGATATGAACATAATCTTTAAAAATGAATTAAACGTAGAAAGGTATTATGGAGACGATGAAAAGATAAGCTAGGAGCAAATTTTCGCCGAACCTAAAGGCAAGTAATATTATGAATCACAATTTGTGATGACGAAGGTGAAGCGATTTGATACAGCGACAAAATAGTAGTGAGTGATGATGAACGATCAATAAAAGAGTCAGTCCATTGGTCAGTTCTTTGATTTTGATGAAGAAATACATCTAAATTCCTCGATCCAGGACTATCTAACATACATTCAAATGGTATTTGTTAATAAAACATTTCCTTTGAATAAAGTGCAGCGATTAGCCTTTTTAGCTGCTTTGCGAAATTTCACTATCAATCAGACTGAAGAGTCCAGTGGTGCCCAGGCCCAGCATTCCCTCATTCACACAAAAGCATACTGTTACACACATATGGAAAGGTTTCTGTTTGAGCTGAGCGGTTTTTCGTTTGGTGCATATACTTTGTATTTGGATTGGAACTATTTTGAGTAGATTTCGATTGTATATGTTTAAGTATTAAACAAACGCACAGAACATTCACGGCGATGATATGATAAGACATAGGTTTTAGGATGATACACACGGTATAGATATTGTGATGCCATTTTTCCTTTGTCTCTCATGCTTATGAACATGCATATCATATAAGATTTCGCATTACCGTGGTAATGACACAATATAATATGCAGCAACACATTAACATTATTTCATTAAAACATTTTCGCTCTCCGTTTGGTCAAACTTATGATATGAAATGAGTAGTAGTTGATTTTCATGGTATGGTATGTAAATAAAGGAAGGAAACAAAGTCAAATGAAAGCTAGCGAGAGTAATGCACCGTTGATAGTTGATTGTGCATGTGAACTATGAGGAGAAGTAGTCTTTTTTCTTTGGGATACAATACAGCACATTTTATATTATGTCCCGGATTGTGTAAGCCTTCGTTTCGTTGCTTCCCCCTCTTGCTTCTCATTCCAACCAGCCTATTTTCTTCTGTCTCCCTCACATTGCTTCTACCGCTTGTTCGGCTTTCTGTTACCGCAACAAGACCCTACTGATTCAAAACTGAATCTGACTTGGCTAAACACCGTTTTCTCTTCATTTCTGCCCTGTTCCTTGATAAAAGGAACGGACGGTAGCACCGTTAAGTTAACGTTGCGTTGTTTTCTGGCAGTTGTTCATGTGTGTTCGTGTGTGTGTGCTATACTGTTTTTATGCTACTTGGCTGATGCGGCTACTACTTTTTTGGAATACGTCTGTGTCTACCATTCTCTCTGCCTGGCTTCTTTTGGTGTGTATTTCAGATGAAATTGGGGTACATGCTATTAGGAAAGGGAAGAGAGAGAGTGAGATATATATAAGTGTTTGGTTGATGTGTGTATGAGTATGTTGTTGTCTGCGTGTTCGTTTAGTTTGTGCAAGTCAGACCTTCCTGTGGCACATGGTTCTCTCTCACTTCTCTCTAGCTCTAGTCATTCTCCTTCCTCTCATCAAAGTGGAGCAAGCATAGTGTTCTGTCTCTGTTTCTGTGTGTATGAGGCTGAATTGGGGAGCCTGTGCGGGAATGAGAAGAGAGGCGGGGCATCTACGCCAAAATGGTCGGGACGTTGAGCTGGTGACTTCTTTGTAGTTTGAAGAGTGTAGTGGCAGTTAGGGTGCTCTTCGTAGTGTTCATTTTCCAACATCTCTCTTCTCTCGTTCATTCATTCATTCAGTTACTCAGTCAGTCTTCAGCGTACGTATATTCGTCGTCTTAAATACACTACTATAATTGATTGTGTATCATTAATACCGGATAATTGTGTTTAATTATTACTATTACTACCATTATTGTTATTATTACATTTTTAGTAGTTACTTCAATACAATCTTTCATTGTATGAACGTTCTTTCTTAAGTTCCCGTAACGCGACGTAAAGTTTTGTAGGGAAAAAGGACATCCATCGTCATCTGCAAGCACATCTCGACGAGACGTCAAGACATCTTTGCATTATTCTTTCGTCTGTCTGACAGAGAGAAGCAGAGAGATAGAGAAAAAAGAGACGACTGCTGCGTGCTGCTCCGGTTGTTGTTGATGTAGCTGCTGCTGCTGCTGCTCTTCGAAAATAGGAAAACAAAGCTGCACACACAACTTAATTCTTCTATATCCATACTTACATATTATATAGGTAATACGCAAGTATCATCATCCGTTTTCATTCATCCTTTCATTCACTCAGCAGTGCTTCGGTTTTGTCTCGTGGTCTCTCTGTCTGTCTTGTCTTCATGCACTTTTCCAGGAAAAATAGCAAAACAAGCGGCGGCAGTTGCGGTAAATGAGCCATACGTAGAGAGTGTGTAGAAAGTAAGAGAAAAACAGCGCTACGGCAACCACAGCAAGTGTCAAGTGTACTCGCGTCTCACGCCGCAAACCCGTATAATCACTAATCATATATGCAACAATCACAGACAAGATTACTAAGATTAGAGATTAGTTAAAGTTGGACTAACGGTAACAGAGAAAAAATAGAAGAATATTACATGTTAAAATACAAGAAGGTGAAATTCATTTTTAATGTAGTATAATAGTAATAATCAGCATCATCCAAAGTTTATCTGGTCAAGCAGAACGGCTGCGTACATTTTCACTTTCACTTTACGTACGTTATGGTTGCATTTACATGTGTACAACAATAGTGTCTCAACGGGTGCTTTAATTTCAGCGTGAAACTGTTTTCAGACTACATTTACAATTCGTCTTCGGAAACAATATTATTATTAGGTACTACACGTTACTTAGTTGTTTGTATCCATAAAGAGATATACATTCATTAGTTTGTGCTCTGGAACGAATTCTGGTGTGTGGACGTACAAAAGAGCAAATTGTGTGTGTGTGAGTGTGACATGTGTGTGAACATGAGTGAAGAGTTGGATTTTGTAGTCAAGATGGAAAATTCTTCTGACGCTCTACAAGCAGAAGTACCGAATGATCCTGGGTAAGTTACTCATTGATTTCTCGTTCAGTAGGGAAAGGGCAATGCCACGACATTGGCAAGCCGAGAGCTTTAAGCAAGAGAAACGTTCTCGTAACTTCATAACTCGTTACAAAGGACTCTAAATACAATCATATGTATGGTGGATGACCAACTCATCATTCGTTCGTATTTTCTTGTTTTTTTCGAAACTTTAGAAAAATGTTTATTGGAGGTCTTAGCTGGCAGACAAGTCCAGGTACATAACTTTGCATTTGTTTGCACGATATTATTTTATTGTTGACATGTTGATAGAAAAGAGCTTGTATGTAGAACATGCCTTGACGTGAACAATAATTATAAATTTCATACGTGGTAGTGAGAAAGATAAAAAGCACTGTATTTGGCATAAATTGTTTATTGTTTTACCAGAGAGTCTACGAGAATATTTTAGTAAGTTTGGAGAAATCACGGAAGTCATGGTAATGAAGGACCCTACAACGAGACGATCCAGGTGAGAAACTAATTCTCTTAGTGATTTGTCTATGAGATATATATGTTGATATCGTGTCAGCAATGCACACATGAGTAATTTCTGTGGCATGACTGGTTTGCATGAAGGATATTTTCACGCAGTGATGTCATAATATTGTCACTGTTTGTATCTTGCGTTCAAAAAGGGTAAAGTGATAATATCACTTTACTCAGTATCATCTGTTTATTTAGAAATAAGTTCCTTGGCATCAATGCTTTTTCCAACATTTTATTAATATTTTCTTGCAGAGGATTTGGTTTTGTCACATTTTCGGACCCCGCATCTGTAGACAAAGTTCTGGCACAGGGAACTCACGAACTAGATGGGAAAAAGGTAATGAAAACCGTGATTGCCAGGGAAATTGTTGGACAATTTTTCTTCGAGACATGTCGAAATGAGCCTTTCTACTTTCTTCTTCTATTTCAGATTGACCCAAAGGTTGCATTTCCAAGAAGAGCTCATCCAAAGGTAAGACAATGCTCTGTATTACAACATTCAATCTAATACATATTTATATCATGTAATTCCCTTCAAGTACAGTTTACGTTCAAAATCATGTTTCATTATGCATCATCGTCATGTTAGAACGTCTACTGTTGTCTCACTAACTTTATTGAAAAACCTTGAGCATGTTACTCATATGTCATTGCATACTCGAATCGGTACTCTCTGTGTAGTTATTGAAAACATTAAATATTCCATTTTGTCTTTTCAAAGATATGCCTAGGCGTACTTACGCAATGATTAAGGATATCACGTCTGGCATAAATGCAACCTACGACATGGTGATCATGATCATAATTTCGTAACAGTAAAATGATAGATTCCACTTTACGTGCTCTCGCTGTAATCTCTGAGTAAATCATATTCTGATAAATTACGAGCAGCCTGTTTCGCGTTTCCGTTAGGATTGTGCACGGTAGTGACAACTGCTGCTCTGCCAAGCGTCAATAGAATGGGGCAACCTGAATCGAGATCTTTGCTGGATCCTAGCCTCTTATTACAAGAGCGGAGTAGTTTTAGCATGCTTGCAATAAAGATGGGGTCGTTATATTTTAGAAGTCGAAGCGACTAGCTATGATTCAAGCACTTTCTGGGGTGTCGTGAAATCATATCAAAGCTTAAAATATACTGAATATCTACCTGCGGTATGCAATATCTAAATACTTTGCGGTTTTAGTAATACCTGTTTTACCTCTATCCTCTACCTATCTCTATACTAACCTGGCAATTGCAAAACACAGAACAAAATTATCTTTGCGTGTAGAAAACCTTACATCATCACAGAAAAAGGAAGAGTTCAAAATGATTCAGTGCGTATCAAAACCTTCCAAAGTGTAAATACGTCATCATCACGTCCCTAACGTTGAGTTTGAACTCAAGTTTTCCATTGTGTACAATAGTCCATATAGAGGCATCCCTTTCTGTTGCAGGAGAATTAAAATGCACTGATATTTATTTTAATGACCAATTCAAGATTTATTTTGCAAGTATAATTTTAACGTTTTCTAAGATATTACCAGACACTTAATTTAAAAATTTCTAATTTAAGCCTTCAATTTTCAAAGTGAATTTACGAGCTTCTTTCTTATTTTTTATGAGTAATATTTCTTCCTGACACCTAATAAATGCAAACGAAATTAGTAATTTTCACAATAAAAACTATTCGTAAAACTAGAATTGGAAATATAGAAAGTGTTTTAGTATTTGCATTGAGCTTTTTTAATATCACAGTGCATTGGTTTGCTACCGCAGTAAGGTTTTGTAATCACCATTGTACATTCAAGTTGTGCTTCCAAAAAATACTATTTAGATACATATTGTGATGTGATGATGACGATGAACAACAGACGCGAGGATGCGACCAGTGTCCAGTTCATGGCCGGCCACCAGTACAATGCTTATGTTCACTTAAAATCCAGTAGTACCTTGCCGCTGTAATAAAAAACCATACAACCTCACTCATTATCATTACTCCGATTCATGAGGAGCGTACATGCATTTTGCTAGTTGGGTTCTTCCTTATGTGTACCGTGGGATTTGTTGAATTCTTACTACACGAATGTAATGTCAAATGGTGAACACATTGCATTACACTGTGAAAGTTAACTATGAATAAGCTCGAATTGGCTGTAGCTCATATTATTGCATTGTTGCTACCTCAATCAGGGATTGATTCTAAATACGTTAAAACCAATCATGTTATAGAATTCAGGACTAGTATCGGCTTCAGCTATATATCAACGGTAGTAAATAGTGATTGTACATTGGATGCAAATAGAGGATATCTGGCCAACAAATAAAATATTAGTAGGGGATCCATAAAATTGCACACATTCAAAAAAATACAGGTCCAGAGGTTTGTGAGGGATTTTGGGGATGCATTTAAAACATATTTGACCTTCATCATTGACAGCTCAGGCTTTAAATACTGTTCACGCATACCTAAGTGTATAAGATAGCTATTTCCTCCATTTGAAATCGAGTCAGCATAATGTTATTCCATTTAGGCAGGGAGGCAGACAGTAATGGGGAACAAAGTGAGCGGGGATCGAACTATGCACATGGAGACTGAGCCTGGTCGTCGCAGTCAGTCGTAAAATCATGTACTGTTTACCTTCCTTTCCTCACCTTTTCTGAGCATAACAATTGTTACAAAAACAATATCATATCGTGCATGTCTGTCTCTGGTGTAAGTACTGGATAGCACAGAACACTTGAGACTATTTAACATTCCCACAGCTTTGTGCACCAACTAACGACCGACATACACAATGCATTACTAAAAATGCCAAATGCAATGAACATAATGCTTTCAACTATCATGATAATGTAATCCTCCCTCACCTTTCTTAAGTACGGATGTTCGTTCTTGACTCTCATCAAATAAACCTCTCTCTTGTCATTACTATAGGATCATTGCATTGTTTAGCATGCATTATTTAAATTATTTTCCAAACACATCGGCAAACGCGATACACAAAAATGACGAAAGCGTGAAAGTAAGAGGGTTTTCAAGAAATTCTATTTTGACAGTCGCTCTGCCTATAAAGAAAACATGTTCACCGTTTACCGTATAGAACAACCAACACGTCATTTGAAATGCAATCTTCCCCTGCAAATGCATCATTTTTTGTGAACTTTGACTTTCTGTGTAGGTATTTATGGATCATACCTGTACAATTCTGGAATGGTCATATATGAAGTTATTGTAGCATCATAATAAGTGAGGTCATAGTTTACATAGGTAGTTAATATTGAAATAATTGTTTGAGGCCATACTTTAGAAACATAACGTATAACCGCCTTCGTCTCAAAGTCTCACAAACTTATTTAGGCCAAGCACACGTTTTCTCAAGCTTACAGCACCTGTGTGTGTACTATACAGTGAGGGGACACGCAATCACAATAGTGAAAAATACTTACAGACAAACAGACAGACGCCACGAAATCAACAAATAGCTTGGTGTATTTTTTTGTAATTACCGGGACAATAATACACATTATGCTAACGACAAAATTTTTTTCAAATTATGTACTATTCTACTTTACACTGTAAATATATTATTACCACATGCTCGGAAAGGACCACAAGAAGCAGACATTGATATTTCAATAGGCATGTGGTGCTGTACGACAAAGTACATTACATCCATTCATACATGTTTTTTATGCGTTAGCTGTAAATAACAGTTATCTATCATCTTTTACTCTGATGAATACTTCTTCTGCTTCACGTGGTATTTTGTTGACTACATGGGGCTGACGCAGTGAAATTCATGTGATGGAGGGTCGGTCGGTTGCTTTAGCTCTGCTTGCTTCTTCCTTGTGTGACAGTGCATCCAATATATCTTGTGCCAGCGACTGTCAGTTCTGTTAACTCAAGTAGATCGAGATCTGGCATGGTTTACCATTTCTCCTGGATATTTCTTGCGGTGGCATACAAAGTTTGTGTGTAAATGCAGTCGCAGCAACATTTATAAAAGTACTTACACACTCACTGGTTGTTCTTGCCGTGGCACCGAGCGGTGGTAGAAGTAAAAATATCAGAAATGGTGCAGTTGTAATCCTATAATCGTCATCCTGTCGTCGTGACACACGTGTGCTAAAAGAACGACACTAATGATGTAATGAATGATAATGAACTATGCTAATGATACAAACTTTTAGTTATCGGTTATGTATGAGATATTGCTAATATTATACATCTGAACAGCAATTTTTGTAATAGTATATCCTCTCTGCCGCCGTGTATATATATATGGTTTTTTAAAAAAAATGACTACCACTTCTTGTCTTGACGTTTCTTCATTTCTGGTTGGTCTTCCTCAAAATGCCCCACAGACACTAAAAGAACAACGAAGTAAAAATACATTTATGCTGACGCTAATAAGTTATTCAGAGTCGATTTCTACTCTACACAGAAAGAACAAGAGGTACTAAATTCAAAGAAACTTTACGCAAAGGTACAAATCACAATAATAATAATAAACAAGCTTATTTGAGATTCCATTCAAACTCAAACTCCATTACTCTGACTCGTCTAGCATGTCTGATTCCAAGCGCACACAATTGACAAACTATTACATTTGCATTAGACCCTCAGGGAGTTTTCTACTCTGAATGTATAAACGCAGGTGTCAGTGTGGGAGGATAGTGTTGTCGTGAATTCTGTTTCGACTTTTTCAAGCGGTTACCAGAACTCACAGGGAAAACCACTTTTGAACATTAACTTTGCTCTTGTCACTTGCAATACTTACACATAAGTTGTGCCATTACAAGTGATACAAAATCGGATTTGGAACGGATAGGGAAGAGTTTCAAGGAAATAAGTAACGACGAGTAGGATCATGTCTCTTATGTTCCACAGCTCACCCATCCTCCACGTGAGTATTTTCTATTTTCCATGTTTTGCTTGTCATTTATCCTCGAAGTAACCATTAGATGGCATCAAGGCATCCATCTTTCTTCAGTATTCGTATGAATTTCGAACACATTACCTACGTTTTAACATGTTGGTACTAGTAAAGGTAAAAAAGCATTTATGCAATTATTATTATCCCTGATTGTGAGTTAAAAATTAAGACAATCCCTCCCACTCAATTGCATTTTCCCCATGAAACTGTAAAGTTATGTCGACCTTTCTAAAACTTCAGTCTGCTATAATCCTGTTCACAATTGTGCCATTTTGTTTACTTACAATAACAAAGAATTTTGGCCAGACCGTTTAATCTAGATAATTTCCCCTTCAATTTCTGACCCATCCCAATGTGGTTACTATGTTCCAGGTGCGGAATACAGACAATAGTTTTTGATAAAACAAATGCCTTCTCATGTTTCAAACAAACGTCTACACCGATCCATCTGTCTGGCAGTACCCGTGAAATATACTTATATTAAGCTTACATATTATTCTCTTAGCAATGACTGAGCACAGGTTTTAAAAAAATATTTTAACCTGACAGACCGACGTCCTTGTAATATTGCGTGCTCAACTACTTAATCCCAATATCCAGTTAAATGCCGTGTTGTAAACTCCCTTGTGCCAACACTGCTAAATTTTAACACTGGCAGTATTGAACGAACTCACTCATTTCTTACCCCATTTTTATGTTAAACTGGCAGTTGAGTGGTATGACAGACCGACGTCCTTGTAATATTGCGTGCTCAACTACTTAATCCCAATATCCAGTTAAATGCCGTGTTGTAAACTCCCTTACGCCAACACTGCTAAATTTTAACACTGGCAGTATTGAACGAACTCACTCATTTCTTACCCCATTTTTATGTTAAACTGGCAGTTGAGTGGTAGTATCGGTTGTGTTTTTACGAACAAACCGGTATTTTTTTTTACCACTTATTGAATTCTATGTGTGTTATATGTACTGTTTTGACGTTATTATTACACATTTTTCTTTACTTTTCGGTCGGAATGGAGTTTTTTTTGTTGTAGTCTTTTCCAGCTTTCTTCTCCTGTTTATGTTTCTGTATTTGTGTAAAAGCACTTCCGACAATTCGTCATGTTCCACCACCACCGTCACTGCTTACATACATACATCCCTCCCACTAGTACAACCACCACTTCTGTTGTTGCCGTTGCTTTGCTGTTTCATGAACAGAAACAGAACTCAGCTTGTTTCTTTTTCCCTGTTCCTATTGCTGTTTCCAGGCTATTAATGGCATTGCCACTTTCTCCAACATTGCCCTGTTCCTGGTACAGGGAAATGCGTCAAGTTTGGTGTATCAAAGAATACATGCATATAAAATCATCTTACCCTTGTGCTTTTCTGTTTTAATACCGTTGTATTGAAACATAAGGACATCTTGTAGCCTTTAAGTTGTAGGCTCTAGAGAATTTTTTTTGTATCGTTGCTGGTGTGTATTCCACACACGATTACGCATTCTGAAGACAACCCCCAAACGGTAAAAAATAAGCAAGTGCGTTGATATTATTAAAGTGATGCTATGTTGTATGTTGTTGCGGTCGGGATTCTTGTTAGTTACTTTCCTGGCGGACATATATACATTTTGCTTAGAAATATTTAACAGAAATGTCACCATTTTACCAAATACGCTTGACGTATCTCGAATAATGTACACGTTGGATATAAATAGCAATAGTAGGTAGTTCTGAATGACAATATAAATGTGGATATGGCTTCATATAAGAAAACTTGATGTGCATAATATTCTTAGTTTAACATAAGGATTGAAATGTTTGGATTCAGGGAAAAGAAAATATTTTCATTTGCCCTGGTTAGTTAGTCCAATAAAGGAAGATACATACAGAGAGCTAGAATTTAGTTCAGCTCAAGCACTCATAAAAATGATGAATAGATATGGAGTTTGTTACGGTGATGCACACACTCGGCCTGCTGTGTGCACTCATAACATTTTTTGAGGTTTTGAATAGATTTCTTCCTTCTCTTATCTATGTATCTCATCATGTGTTGCCATTTCTCAGTTCACGATAAAAATGATGATGATGTTGATGCTCGACGATACGATTGAGTATAAAATTTATTCAATGCATTCTTTATGAAGTTTCGGCGCTTTCGTGTGTATACGGCGAGAGGAAGAAAAAAACCTTCCATTAAATCCAAATGGTTTTTGTAGTCCACTTGTGATTTGTTCATATTAAAATAAATCCCAACAAAAAAATTTAACTATTTTTGATGGCATCCAAAAAGCACAACTGGATTTTATGAGGGTTATTGTACAGCGCATGTATGTAAGTATAATAGTAATAATAACAAACCTTAATGTGTTGTAAGAAAGGGTCGATAGACTGTAGTTGGTTGTTGGATGTTACAGGGAAGACGATAATTCCCGAAAAAAACAAGATATTAAAAAGCTGAATCGCTGAGGTAGGAGAGTCGTCGATTTGAGTTTTAGGTGGCCACTTGGACAAAGTAAAGTTTAGCGGATGAAATGTTACCATGTAGATATAGTACGCAGTTTGTAATTTCCTTGGTTGGTAAAGATTTGCTTCAGTAAATATAACGGCTTTGAACAGATAACGTTTACCGATTTGGCATGTTAATCACTGGGCGAACGACTACTAGATCTACAAACTACAAAATCGATTGGCAAAGGCAAAAACGAACTTTCAACATTGTTTCCGCTCGAATAGCCGGATGCAAGATACAATTCTTAGAGTCTACCCATAATGAAGACGCAATTTGGTAACCCAATTCAAATGACACCAGCCAGTTTTCAATGCTCTGTTTACGGTTAGATTTATGACGAGGCCGAGCTGGATGATAGTCAATAATGGAAAGTTGCTTCGTAAATGTTTTCAACGTGGCACTGAATCGTTTTTTTTTTCTATTTCCGTTTAAATCAAATCAATGCAATCTCTCAGAACTCTTAATAACGTCACGCTTTACCCTGATGGAAACTATTGCATAAAACTGGTTTCATACGAGAAAACTATAATGATTTATTTTTATATTGCAGATTGAGGATGCCATGTTAATGTTTGACAAACAGACGAATCGCCATAGAGGTAAGAACAAAATTTTATTTATCTTTTATTGCATTAAGCATAAAACGAATACATACCTCTTGCAAAAGCATAAGCACACATGCTCACAATGGGATTAGCTTGAGCAGATATCATGTCAAGCTCATTTCCTGGGGCACATCAAACACCTATATGAGTTCTAAGCACTTCAAGAATTGTGAATGAACTCATTTGTTCGTACCTTTCTTTTAAATTCTCTACAATCTTCATTTGATGCTGCGTGATTCGAAAAGGAAATCAGTTTGTACAACATCGTCAATTAGGACCGTATGTGTATTAACCAAAAGTGACGAACCTTGTACACATTGCTGTGTTTATATACCTATCCACCTCTATCATCTTTCCACTTTATTCCCGAAACTCTGGTTCATTCAATTGGAAATGCAACTGTTTGGCTAAAATATTATGCCAGATTTGTGTGAAGGCATTAGTGCTCTTGTGTGCGTATACTACTTAAATTACCATACGGGTTGCTGAGCTATGAAAAGTTTCATTGCTTGCATATACGCTTCGTGTTTGATTAAAATGTTTAATATTTATTTTGTTGTTATCGTTTCACAAAGTCGTTGAATTCATCCTTGCTTATGCATTAATGTATCCTTCTCTCGAGTATCTTGTTCTTGGGCAAGGCGAGTCATATAGGAATTTTAATAAGATTTGCTAATAGATACATACATAAAAATAAAATGAGGAGAAAAGTAGCTTGTCGTACTTTGAATTGTATAATATTATGTATGTGGTTGCTGGTGAGCACCGTTTTTTGCGGTTTGCTGTAACAGTCTACTTGTTCCTACTTCCACACGACACGGCATTCATGTAGCAACGTAAAACATCCTGTTTTGAAGTTGAAAGTAGTGGAACTCAGCAAGCAGAGAGAATTGAATGTAGAAAAGTGCCAGGCTTCCTTGTTCGTCTATCATCTAGCTTTGCTTCACGGCGATATGGCGTATGCATAGTGATGCTTGTTCAGTCGCATTTTTTTCTTCTTTCTATCTAAACTCGAATGAGTAAAAAGTACACGAGTCTTCCTCCCTCCCTCCTTCTTCCTTTCTCGTTTCATTTGATTACTTTGAAAGAAGAGACTTATGACTTAATTTACCTTAAAAGTGTGTTCCATCTTGATAATTCCCATTACTCCTCCACTTAGTGCATGCTTCGAGATACTCAACTCATAACCAAGTGTGACTATTGCTAACACTCCGACTAGAAAAACTCGTTTTTTTTCTCCCTATAACATTTTCATAGAAAAGAGCGCAACTTACCGAATGTTAGTAGAAAAAAAGCGAGCCCAAAGAAGAAGGAAAAAACGGTTGTATGTTGTTTTTTGTCTAAAATTACATCATAAATTTTGAGACAGGATTATTGTCGCCATTTGTCTATTTTAGCTCATGATTATAAGTCCGAAAAAGAAAGTAACGAAGGAAAATGGAGTGAATATTTATGTTTGGAGGAATCTACGTCGACAAAAAGGCAATGTGAGCGGGGAAAGGGAAAAAGTATGTAGGTATGCAATAGTGTGAAGGTCGTAGGTATAAAAGTTTTTATATGTGACGATAAAGGGCCACTTACTGATGGCTGGGTTCGTCGGCTTGTTTTTCATCTAAACAGCAGCAGAACGAATGACGTTTGTACTGAGCGGAAAGGAAATGTTTGCATAATGTGGTGCTTGTGAAGAAACTGTGTATTCTCGGATGATTCAAAACGACTGTGTGTTTCCATTTAGAAGGTTATTTAAAGCCATAAATCTCGAACATATATTTTATTAATTCCACGAACGACTGTGAATTGAACAAAATTACGAATATTATTGACAATTATCACGGGAAAAGTACATACTGTGCTGAATTTAGTGATGATGATAACATTTCGCTGAAAGAAACTGACGACAACACTTGCTATACGGTACACTAATGAAATGAATACATGCCGCTGCTGTCCCTGGATGTATATTTGGCTATGCACGAGTAAGGTACACAGTTTCCAATTGTGTCTTTCTGGGCATAGTCGTTCTGCATACTTTTTTAAAACAGATTTTAGTCGTTATGGTTGTAAATAGTGAATATATAGCGCTTTTGAGCGTGTTTGAGTGTTTTTAAAAAGTAAAATAACAGAAAAGGACAGGATGTCTAGATGCATCATCCCGTATATGACAAGCACGTAGAAGAGGCTTGTCTACACTTTTTTTGGTTCTTTAGCTTTCGCTGTTACCTTTTGCATCAGAGATAAAATGAAGGAGGAAAGAAGAAAAAGGAGAAAGTAAGATGATGGTTGAAAAGCTCTTTGAATTTATTCCTTGTCCACAAGTGCACTGATGCATGTAAACAATTTGTAGTTTTGGACGGTCGTTGATCGTTTAAGTTTATTTCTCATGTGTGTACGCCTTTCGTAGTTGACGGTTCTGTCTTCATTTTCAAAAAAAACATAAAATACACGAAACTCGTTTTCGCCAGAGGAAAGACAATTTCTTGCTTACCTTTTGTGTATTTGCATATTGTACTATATGACAGCTCCAATTCAAAGCAGAACGTTAAAGCGCGTATTATGGTACTCAGTTCACATTCCTTCAGTTTCCTTTTGCGATTTTGAAAGGGTTCAAAATGAAAGAATAGCTTCATATATAGCTAGAAGGAAGGAAGTATGGCTAAAGAGGGTATGACATATATTATTTATAGGAACGAAAATTAAAGCACGTGTATAAAACATAGTCGAGACGGGATTTAAAACGGGAAAACGAAAGATAGCGAGAGAGAAAGAAACATGAATTGGAGTTCATTCAAGTTGCCGTTGGATGAAAGTAACTTCACTAGAAAGTTGTAAGACGACTTTCTAGTTTTCACTACTCTGTGTGTGTATGTGTGTGTTATTGTCGTGTCATAAAAATGTTTAGTCATAGTCATGAGCATATCTTGATATCTATAAACATGATCCTATTGGACAAAGAGGGACATTTCTAACAATAAGACGTTTTCATATATTTATGATACAGTTTTCAGTAAAAATGAACGTATTTTTGGGACAGGTACTACAGAGCAGTTTTTATAGGCAGCAGGTAAGAACATGTTCCAAACTGACATTCATTGTAGTAAAGGGTATCAACGGTGTAATATAATTCTACACATGCATGTGAGTAATATTTAGAACGGAAGTTGTGGCACTGCAGATCCTGACGTTGGTAGAACAGGACAGTAGAACGAAATAACGGTGAAACTTATAAATTGAAGAGGACAGTTTAATTCTTTCCCAATGTATTCACGAGTGCTCCAGTATGACAGAATGAATGAACGAAGTGAGCTGTTTATGAGTTTTTGTTCCCCGGATTTGTAAGCAAAACATGACAACTCGAGGAAGTTGAATGAGGAGCCTTTTCGCTATATTAAGTAAATAGTATGACATGATTTTCTTCAAACACTGTTTAATTCAATGATTATTTTAGAGAAATGCCATATCATGTCATAATCTTGCTGCCGCCGTTACCCGATAGAAAAAATACAAAGGTAGGTAAAGATATGATGTCCTTATAAATTTACATGAACGTATAAATAGTCAAGAAAAAGGGGCCAAACTTTGGAGACAACGTTGCTTATAGATATCTTCTCTCCTGACTCGAAGAAATTGTCGTGTGTAATAGTAATAGGTTAATACGTTTGTTTTCGTACATTGGCGCTGCACAGCAAATAATAAAGGTATTATTGTACCTTTCTTTTCTCTTCACTTTTACACCCATTTGTGTGACATATATTGTTATTCCAAGCCCAAAAAAAAGGTTTCAAATCTCGAATGGAGAATGAAGTTTACTACCGCCACGAACCGTCCGTCCAAATACACCTACATAAATCCACCTTTTTCTGACTACAAAAGTACATTTATATTAAGGTTATGGACAAAGTTTTCCCCAAAATCATGGACATACCTACACACATTTAACACACACACACACACAAACCCTTATAAATCCTTGCTGCTCGCTTGTTGTTACTATCATAGCATCATCCATAAAAGCACAAAAGGAGGAAAGAAAAAGACGTTATCCTGTCAAATTTCAATAGTTGAAGAGGACCGTAAATCGTGAAACTACCGATATAGTGGATCCACATTTAACACTTTGTTCCTCTTCGTAAGTGATACTATTGGTGGTGGTACTAGTCAACAACAGGAACCAGACGGAGAGGAAAACGAAAAGGAAGAGAATGCATAATAAAAGCAGTGGCAGCAGTAGTAGGAGTACAAGTAGCTGTGTGTAAAGGAAAAAAAAACAAGTAAAAGCATAAAGCAAATAGGCGCAGTTGGTAGTGCTCAGTGTTAAACCTAAACCGTCGTCGTCGTCATCATCCTACCAGCAGTGGTACAACAACTACCAGTAGTAGTACCAGTACTCACAATCCAAGTTACTATGAACGAGAGGAAAAGCTAAACGAACCGAATAGCAAACTTGTAGTTGGAGTGTTAATGCAGTAATAGTTGGATATATCACATGTAGTTGTGGCAAAACGGTACAAGCAAACTCATACATATACTCACAGACAAACTGTATTCCTTAGTGGTTCATATAATATATTTTATAGCCACCTAGGCATATGAATAGGTATGGGTAACTGCAGGTTGTCTTATAACTATACCGTATCTTGAGGGAATTACTTTTTTCTTGTTTTCACCACAATACATTTATTTTCTTCCCTGCGTAGCGAGGCATCAGCCGATATAAGTAAGTAGTTCTATTATGGTGCATTATTGTATTCAATGAAAACTTTGCTTTTATTACTTTTTCTCCACTACGACAACTACATGCTACAGCAGAGCAGTACACGGAGAAAGAGGGAGAAGTACCATCATCACCAGAACTGGAAGAGAAAGAAAAGTAAAAAAGACGAAAACATGCATATTTTCCAATACAAAGTGGGCAAGGGGCGTTTATTTTCAACTTAAGATACGAATTTAACAAAGAAAGGGAATAAGGAGAAAAAAAGACGTTACGCATGAACATGTTTTATCCTATGCATGCATCTTAGATTGTATCGCGACTATCGCGTAATGACACATTGGGGTAACATGCACGGAAGAAATCGTGGGAAGGAAATGTGTTCTTTCTCCTTTTTCTTTTCCTCTTGCTCTTTCTTCGCCGTCTTCTTTACTAACGTGGGATTTGTATCCTAGCATTTAAGTAGTTGAGAAAGAGTCAGGTAACTTGTTTTGAAACTCTATTACTAATGTTCCATTTGGTCCACCTTTCAGTAGACTTGGTTATTTAGCATGTGCAACACGACGCCAGATTATCTGATGATAATGATGATTAAGATGTATTATATTTTTTACCTATGTCCGGTCATAAAACACTATAATGTGGACGGTAAACTGCCGAGCAATGGTACTGACACATTAGAAGTGCATATGTATTTAAGTCAGCAAGATCTTCCAGGAAAGTACCAAAAAGTGTCTACACGGCGAATGAAGCTGATTCGGCACGATACGTGTACTTGTGCTTACTCTACCAACTAACTTATAAATACCCTCTACCTCCTCCCACTCCCATTGGTGTGTACTCTGTACGAATTCGCTGTGTAACAGTAATAAAGGACTGAAGAGGCATCTTCACTTTTACAGAGATATCTGTGAGAAACTACTTGAGAGTGAGAGGATTTATTAGATACTGCATTGTTTCCTGGAAAATTTCTCATGATTTTTTTGCCTCTTTATTTCCCTTTTCTCTCTCTTCATCTCTATCTCACTCTCGCACTCTCTACTTTCCATGCTGTTCACTCACCACCGCTTTGAAGAGTTTTTTTTCTCTTGAAAGACTGAGGACGCAACTTTTTTCGGCTTGACTATAGATCACGATCGCATCGGGCCTTCTTTTTTTAGTAAAAAGTTAGATGTGATTGTCACAGAACTATTTCTATAATTCATCGGAAGAGACTTGCTTACAATTAAATAAAAGGTTGGTAGTCTGCAACAAAGCGAATGCGTGCCTTGTTACGTTAAAGTACAAGCGAGGGAATGTTGGCAGTTTTGGGGGCATGAGAATTATTAGAACACTGTAGATACATTTTATATGTATCCGCTTTGCCATAGAGCAAACAAGCTATAACGAAAGGTATACAAATATTTATTCTTCTGAGCTTTGATGTTTTATATTACTCGCTCTTCCGTGCCGATACGAAAAAAGTACAAAAGAAAGTCATAGTTCCTTAAAAACACCAATATATATGTAATTGCAAAGAGTTTAGTATACACACAGGCTACTACGCGTTATGCTGGATTCTCACATGCATTTGTGTACATGTGGATGTATCGATAGTAGCGCATTCTATTTCAAATTGTGTAAATGATTGTAAAAAAATGTAATATATAATGTGTATTTTGCGTCAATATTGTCTATGTGCACGTAAGTGTAAGAATCATACCGGATTTATTTACTTTTCCCTTTTGGATAAGTAGTATAAAAAGCAAAGACTGTTATTATTTTCGTAACGGATTACTTTTTTTGCATTTTTTCCTCGTCTACACACACAATGCTCCGTGTAGATAAGTACCTTCGGAGAGAAACTTGTTTTTCCAGTGTGGCGTGCTTTGGTTAACACAGGGCTGTTCTAATTTCAGAATGACTTTTTCAGTGCTCCACGATGTACGTATCTGACATTTTATGAATTTCCCAGTGTTGCTGAATAACAAATATGTGTAGGTATGTGCATTTTCGTTTTCATTGAATCTTTTGACTCTCAGCTTTTCTCCAACTACCGCCACCTCTCTAGCCTGATACCCTGATAAAGGTAAAAAAAGAGAATTTCAAGGCATCGTCAAAAAGTCTTGGAATTTATAACACACGACCACTGCATTACCATTTTATTGGAAAGTGAATGACAAATAAATCTCCTGGAAGCAGCTTTTGGCATGCATCACAATGATGATAATAGAATCTATGCGTAGCAAGTACAACATTGTGTCATCTCTGGTGGTGCTGCTGACTGCCACATTGCTACTGTAACTCGGTGCTGTTCTGCCTCGATTGTGTTTTTTTCATGAATGCATACATTCAATCGCACACCCATGCTCTACCACACACCAACTTGCTCTTAAGTCTGTGTGTCGTCGTACGTCGTATAATAATGGTAATGATATTAAATACATTGAACATGCATAGATGAAACTTCTTGTGGGACATAAAAAAACTTTTTTTCTACAGCACTCTCTCCGTCTCTCTTCTTCTTGCCCCGAACAATGCATAAAATACTACGTACGTTTTTTTACAACCTCTGCTGCTGCCACTAATATTATTGCTTTATTGACAAAAGTTTTTTTTTTCTCGTGCACAATCCTTTCTTCTCTTATTCACTAGTGCAGTGTGGTGGTACAGAGCTTGTATAACCAAAATAGTAAAATTGGTACACATCGTGTGTAAGAAAGGGTAAGTGAGGAGCGTAAAAATTACAGTGTTTCTCTCTCTCTCTCTTTTCCTCCCTTTTCCCTATCGTGAAAGGAAAAGATATAAATTATGTATCCTAGTCATGTCGAAATGCAAGATTTCTGTTGGATGCTTTTTTGGGAGTAGCTACTCATATGATTTTAGAAACTTGTGTCAATATTAATGGATGTCATATGTCAAAACACTACGTTCACACCGTTATATATTTAACCAAGCAGGTAGTTCCGCTTGTATGTAGACGTATTTTATATGCTATAAATGGGGAAACGAGGGGGTTAATAATAATAACTTCCATTTTACTGTGCTCCTTCCATTTTACTTTCATTTTTTTGCTACAGATCAAATTATGCGTTAAACGTGCCTTCTAGAACATTGTGTTGTAGTGCTCGCAAGGAATATGATGGAATTTGTTCAAACGAGGAATAAGGCACATAAAAATGATATCGTAAAAGGCAACGAGCGATTAAAAGTTATCTCATAAATTTTTTCACAGAGAGGAAATATTCAATTAAAAAATCAACATGTAACTTCACTCGGATGCCATTTTGCATGACAATCCGTTTTTTACCGGTTTGATTGCAATGACGAGATAGTTCAAACGTTCAGGTAGTTGTACAGTAGGAAAACTTTGATGACGTTAGAATTTTCTATTTTTTCAGGTTACATCTGATAACATTAGACACTTTAAAAACCTGTGATGATATCAATTTTGCTTTGCGTGCGTTAAACCGACACTGCAAGTAATGTGTGTGTTGTGTGAGCGTTGGTTTTAGTAAATTGTGCCTTGTTGTATGTGGAGATAGATGCATGAACTTCCCTGACATTTATCTTGTTCAGCCAGTCTTTCACACTAGTCTCAACATTGTCAGTTTATCATCACGAAAATTTTAACTATGTGTACCTCGGGGAGGAAGGTTGTTGTATCGTATCTCTAGGTTGAAAAGTTGAAACAGAGTATCCTTAAAATCAGGAATACACAGAGAATGAGATAGCATACAGCAGAAGCTTATGCCGCATCACCCGTCCGCTTTTCTGCGTTTGCTGCTGGTTGGGGTGTTGATGATGGCGGTGGTAAAGGGGAAAAAAGAAAAGGTTTTTAGTAAACTACAGTGTACGACCAGCGTGTAACTCTGGCTTGCATAATCTAATTTTTCCTATTTAACAAACTCCCATTCCTTAGTTCCTGCAAAGTAATTATCTACGTAGAGTTCTAGTTGTTACGTTGAAAGCGAACTAGGCAATTTGACTCCAGGAGTTACCCAAAATTAATATGTTATAGCTCAGCTTCAGTTTAGTTTGTACTGCCCAAATACAATAGAGTAAATGTATGCAGTAACCAGAACCTTTATTGCAAATGAGTCAAAATATTTTTTTAATACCATGCAAACAACTCATCTTATTTTGTACACTTTTCTTTACATTATTTAACTGTATGTCGAACTTGTACCGCCCTTAAATATTTAAAATTGTTTACTCAATGCTAAAATCCTTGCATACTAATTTGTCATAGTCGTTATTCGGGACTACAGTTTTAGAGAATATCAGAAAACTTCGTTTTATCGTAATTTATTGACATCCTATTTGTAGTACACCAATCGTTCACCTTTCCTACTTGTTTAGACATACTCTTGTAAATTCACTCAGTCAATATACAACACTAAATCTTCACAATATATATAAAAACATCGATGCAGCTGCCTATAACGTTGACAAATGCACTGAAAGCTAAGGGACCAACGCAGCATCCCTGTGGAATCCCTAGTAGGTTTAGAAAGTAACGGTTATTATTCTCCTTTCCTATTTTAAATATTCTACCTGTATGCGTTGAGCGTTTTTTCCTGAAACCATGCTGTCATTACTACTTTGTTAAATTTCCAAGTTAAAAGGATGTTTGGCACTGCTATTGGCAGGTGAAAACAATATTTCCTTATCGTGGACAGCCAGACACCCAAAACACGACTGTGTACATTTACCAGTCTAGCTGGTCGTAAATAAATATAAAGAATGAAAGACGCAAACACCGAAATAGTTCGGTAACACGGGAGGATGCAAAGGAAGCAGAAGAATGAATCATTATTGTCGCGAGTCTGAGCACTCTGAAAGACGTTCAGAGATCACATTACCCTCTAATGGGATTGCCCACTAAACAGTATTTTATTCCCAACATACTTATTTATAAGCAGTCGTGCTACCACTACTAAACTCTTTCCTTGTGCCACTACAACGTATTTTTAAATACACTCCCCCCAAAACTGACGAGTTACACTTGGTCTCCTTTTTTGAAAAAAATGTGTGCGACAGAGAGAGAGAGAGAGCAAAGTGTACTACTTTACAACACAAGTAGTGTGATCGACTGTGATGTGAGGTATGCATGTGCGTCAGCCTATTTACTTGTTATACGACTCTCTAGCTATTTCTTGTATGTAGGCTTCCAATACCACAAGAACTACAACCACTTCTCATTTTACTACTGTACTTTTCTGTCATCTCTTATTTTCTATTCTTTGTTGTTAAGATGATGTCGGTAATAATACATACATTTCTACTTGCACAAGTGGTAAATATTTCAACGGCTCAGATGATGATCTCGTTCGCGTACTCGCGCACTGCTGCTGCCGCGATCACTCTTCTTTTTCTTTTACTTTTTCTTCTTTTGGCTTGTAATAGTTAAATGGTTGTTGTAGAACACCAGTCGAAGAGGATGATGGTAGCAGCGAACAAGTAATATTTAATAGGAACCGCTTGTTTGGCGTTGACAAGACACTCCATGATGTTGACTTTTATTCACATCCTTGGCAGATAATTAAATTTATATGTGTTTTTTCTACCTCACTTACTCTTTTTGTGTACACGTAGTTTGGCAAACGACTTGTAATGTGTAATTAAATGGAAGCACACGTTGTGAAAAAATGCTGTTGGCAAATAACGATTACTATTATTTGAGGATGAGATGAAGACTCCGTACAAACTAGCGAGATCAGCATACAGATACATACTTTTGCAAAACTCACAGCGGTACTACTATTATTGATAGGTAGGTACGCTTTCGACTGTTTTATAGGGTAAATTACCATCAACCATTTTTGCATATCTTTGGCTAAGCACATGCCTATTGCATATATACCACATCTATCACGCTCTCTCTCTCCCTCTCCTGTTCAGCTGAGCTTTTTATATTACAGCTGTCAATAGGTGCTGTTTCTTGGATATGCCTATAAAATACATCGTCAGCCGAGGAAAGAATGTGCTTATACTAAGAGCATTACTACTATTTGTATTTTATGTGTGTGTACACACAAGAGATCCATTCCACTCAACACTCATGGATTTTCTTTTATGTCGGATGTCTTGGAAGAAGGAAAAGCGTTTTTATTTAACGTAAGAGAATTCGTGCTGTCACAATTGCGTCAGTGGTGCGCACCTGCTCAATTTTTCATTTTTTTCTCTCAGGCCCTTTTCTCATTCCCTATTCCTTCTCTATTCACTCACAAGTAAAGCATTAGAGTTAGTGGCAACAGCAGTAGTCGGCTAATGTTGTTATACTTCTTTTTTGGCGAATTGTAAATTAAAAATGCATGGAATTATTATTAGCTTTTGGTACTAAAATTTGTGATTTCACTCTCTCTCTCTCTCCCCGAGTAAACTGGTGTGGTAATAATGATTTTTTGCATTACTACAGCCTTTACTATTACTACAAGAAGACTCGACTACACAAGTTTTTCAACGAAAAAGAAACTGATGCAAGAAGAACTAGTATCAGTAGCGGAGGCAAAGTAGCTGCCTGAAATAAAAAGATAAATTAATGTCAAGTAATAGCAGTGTTATAGTGCTGTACTACAAATAATAACAGTACAACTACTGCTGCGCGTACTACAACGAGATAGCCCGTATACACGCAGAATAAAATAGAATGGGTTTTTGTTGGTCTTGTGTAGCGGACATACTACTAAGGTAGAAAAGGAATTGGATAGAAATTTTAAGCAGAAGTGACTAGTGACGCATTCCACTTTCTCAAGCTTTTAACAGCAGCTATACAATACGTAATAATAGTAAAAGTAGGTACGCTATATACGTAGGTACATACGCTTTCATCTTATCTTTCATTTCATACAATACACATTACCTTTTCTCTATGTTAATATGTTTCTTTACAACAGCATTGGAATGATGGAATGGAGGAGAATTTGCTAATTTGCATAGTTCTCAGATGGGCAGTCAAAACAATGGGTTATAGATTACTGGTTTCGGGCAAGAGAGCTATGCATTATTTGTGTGGGAATAAAATGTTTTACCGCAACCACATCTAGAAAAAGCTTGTGCTGTTATATAAGCTCTGCCTTTATGAAAACCGGGAAAATCATTTCCTACGGCGCGAGTCGCAGCATTATAGGGTATAATAATAATACGATGTACATGCATGCATACCTTTGCTGACGAACGACAGCAAATCTCAAAAAGTTTTCTGCCTGCATGCAATAACGAAGCAAAGTTTGTATCCGGATGACGACTATGATGATGTTCAGTTTTATTCGGGTTTGAAAATTGTCCGGAAATTAGACAACCCGTAACATCATCAATGTTACTTCAGGAATGAAGAATCACCTTTATAATAACATGGCATTTACTTGAGTATTCATTGTTTTCATTTTGCGATAGGAACTTTGTATTGTCTTTGTCTACTTGTGAGTAGGTCTGTGTAAGCAGCCATTTGATTTTATGTGTGGGTAGACCAAAGATGGCAAACATACGCTGGGGTTTTGACAGAGAAAGAAAAGGTAGGTTTCTATTGAACATTATCATGCCACCAGTTTAATATACTCTTTTCCTACCGCACCGCTGCGTTTGCGTTGTTCGAGCGCAGGGCATTGTTGGAAAGACAAGAGTAAGAAAATTTTGAAGACAGACCAACTAAAAATGGACAAATGGACAGAGTTGTGGACTAAAAGAGCTTGGGAAAGAATATTAATAGCCACTCTTCGTGATGTGTAACATTTTTGTAAAATGTTATAGTGCTCAAGTTGTTGTGACGTGAGGAAATGAAGGAAATGACTACTTACGGAGGCGTAAGATATACGTTATGTAAGAAAAGTGCGAGTAAAAAAGGAAATAACGTGACAAGGCATGCAAGAGAGATGTAGTATAATAGTAAGTTGTAGAAAATAGCAGTAATCGCGGCACGGCGGAAGAAGCAGCAGCAGTGGTGGCAAGTAGTGCCGCTGATGGTGATGATGATGCTGGTGATGGCAGTGGTCTAGTCGTGAAAATAAACACGAGGAAAAGCGGAGCAGTCTCTTTTCATTCTTATTCTTCTCCTCTTGTTCGTTTCTCTCGTCTCCCTTTGCAGCCGAGGTAATCTATTGTTGGTCATGTTTTAAAGGAATCCAGGTATTAGCATAGCCTCCTTTTGTTATACTGTCTGAGTAATCGGTTGACATTAGCTATCTTGGCAGGTTGGAATCTCATCGTCTCTCTCTCTCTCTCTCTCTCTCTCTCTTCATTCTCTCCCTTATTTTCCTGCATGTTCCAGTACATACACCAGCTGTGTATTGTGTACAAACGGCTCTTTCTATCTATCCATCTCTCTTTCTTGATTTCTCCTTTTCTCTCCTTTTTCCTATCTTCTTATTCGTCTCTTGAAACTGTAAATCCAGGCTTTTACCCATACATCGTGAGTTATTGAAAAGGATTTCACTTTGTGAACACACAAAATCGTACATCTACATCGTACAACAGTCTTCTTATTCGTTTTTCTGTAGCTATGTGTTTATATAAATGTTTTTCTCTCCTTTGAAAACAATAGAAAAGTGCCTGTTTCCGGGAGCAGTGGTACACCGACATTTTCACTGAAAAAAACTAGACCAAAAATAAAGAAAGGAGAAAGACGTGTGATGATGGTACTAGAACGAGTAGTAATGGCATGCTTCTCGACCATGTTTTTTCATAGAAGTGGAACTTTAAGAGTTACTGTTTTGCTTATTTTTTTATCTGTTCAGTGTGATGCACACACCGACAAACACGCATACAGAAAAACCACCCAAAGAAACAAACAGCAAAGTGAGAAGAGATGTGTGGGTATATGAGTGAATGCATGTATTGTACAACCTTCTAAATTTTGCTTCGTTTTATAGGTAAAAAACATTATAGAAATAATAGGAGCAGAAGTAGCTGTTGTGGAGCAGCATGAATTTGAAATGTAACGCATCTCCACTTTCAACGCAAACCTAAGAGAGCTGACGGCGACGATAAAAAATGTTTTGTTCAGCCTTCCACAATATTTTAGTCCAAATATTTCCAACTGCAGAACATTTCTGAACTTATTATTATACTTTTGAATCAGCTCATTCAAGTAAAGAGATGAAAATGCTTGTATAATCTGAGCATTATATTATGATGATGCCATGTCACACACTACTTTCCACTTTTTTTTCTTCCGTTGTATCCGTGTGGTTATCGCTGTGCTGGCTTACTGTTGTGTTCAGTTCTCTGGCTGTGTATTATACAACCTTCTACCTCTCTTCTGCTTTCCTTTCACAATATTATGAACATCTTGCTCCTCTTCCCTGTTCCGTTCACAACCAACAACTGTTATGCGAAGTTTGTTATATACACACACACTTATATACTATTATGAAACCAACAAAACCCGAATGCTGCTACAATGCAGGCCGCCCGCCACCACCACCAGTGCAGTGTTTTATTTCACTGCCCTTCTTTTTGAAAGACCTTCTCGAGAAAAAGTATGTTTTCATCCAGGAGAATATATTCAAAATCTACACAATTCTTTCCTTTTTGTTGTACATAATACCAAGTCATCTTCGTATATTTTGCGTTCTGTTTCCTCGCTCCGTGAAACATGTAGTTTACTGCCGTGAATATTAGTTGCTAGTAGAATATTATTTATTTGATATAATAAAATGTACGTACGTACTTTAAACGTGCAACGACGACGACATTATACCGAGGCAGCGAGGGACCAAAAAAGACAAGAGAAGATGTAGAAGTGAGCTTTTCTCTACTATTCCACAGAAGAATATTCTTTTAAACCATCAAAATGATCATCCGGTAGTCGACTATGCGACATGCCTACTGCTACTACTACTACTACTGGATGGGATAATAATAATCGTGTGGACCGAAGGACCATCTTGTGCCCTCCGATTATTGTCGTTGTCCTCCTTCGTTCCTCCTTGCTATTATCTTGATCTTCCCCCTTGTCTTCTTCTCTTCATGTCGTCAATAATATGTTCTTGGTTGGCAACTACAAAAGAAAAACTCAATACCATTTTGCTACCATGCTACTCTCGCTTTCTCCGTCACTATAACGTGTAATAGTTATATATTTTCAAATAAAGCATTGTTTTTGAAACGGAAACCGAAGGCTTGCTGGTTTATCCGTTCGTTCGTACAAACATGTTTTGCGCAAGTTGTAAATCTATCTAAATACCTAGAGTGAAAAAAGTGGCAAGAGTGTTATGCTAGTCAGTGTCCCCGTCCTTTGACATGATGAATTGGCAAGCATTTGCGCAATGAACTGTACAAACTCTTGGGATTTTCCTTTAAACGCTAATCAGTTTAGTAAAACATGCACCAGCATAACGAGTAATATCTAAATATATTCCAAATATAACGTAACATAATGATCATCATCAGCAGACCAAGTGTATAGTAGAGACAAAAATGTTGGACACAATACAATTCCCTACGTCATAAGCCATCGAGTTGTGCAGCTCATTGCTCCATGTAATTCTTCCGTCCTACGTAGTAGTAAAGAAATAACAATACTATTATGCTCGTTTGTATTATATACAAAATATAAGAATTTAGTGTCTCCACGTTACCACCACCCCCACGGCCGCTGGCTCCCTGCTACTGGAAGTAAACCATACGGAGAGGGAGAGAAGCGATCGTGGTGGCGGTATGCTATTTAACGTCATCTACTGATGCTCCTGCTGCTGTTCCTTTGTCATTCTCTATTCTCGCTGGAATTTATCCATGAAAAATGTTCAATTGTGTTATGTGTCTTGTTGATCAAGCGCAGATGTGTTTGCTGGGATTATACAGTTTCATGTAGGATAGTTCTGTCAACTCAGTGCAAATCCTGACAACTTGTATTACGACTGATCTTTCGAAAAAAAATATTATTACGCTTCACCTATACGACAGAAATGTCGCATTTGCATTCATCTTTACTTTTTTTGTGGCTGGCTGGTTGGCTGAGTCGCCCATTGGCACTAGTTTATAATGTTTTTGTGATCGTGTCCATGTCGTGGTGTGTAACTGCAATTGCTCTTGTGTATATAGGACGAGAGTACATAATGCTGAGTACAGGCATTTAAAATGTTACGCTGTTTCGAACAACGTAATATTAAATGTAGTAGTGTACACACATTTAGCTGTTTGCTGTGTGTGTGAGCTCCTTCACTTATGCGTTTGCAAACATCGGTCGCGCGCGACGACAGACGAAGCAGTACTAGTAGCACTCTGAAACGTGCTCATCGGTAGCTGCATGTGGGGTTTCTAGTGAACAGGGAAGTTATTTTAATACGTTTGCAAGAATCTGAATAATTTACGTTATCATACTTTTCTGCTCTCATGCGCGCGTTTATTTTACTCCTGAAAGCCATGCGATTCACGGAAAAGAAAATGTATCGTTAAAAAATATCAAATATTTAAATGTAAATGTTATGACCCATTTACAAACAAACTTGAGTGGTTCCACTAAAAGTCCGGTAGAAGCTGTTAGTGATGATATGCCCATTTTGTTTCTGAGGCTAATCGACATTTTTTCGTTGCTGTGTAGCAGCGTGAAATGACGGTTGCCTTAACAGTGCTAGGCTTCAGAAAATAAATGACACTGTGATAATGAAAAGTAGGTATGCTTTTCCGTAAGATAAAGTTTTGTAAAGGGCGGTGCGGTGTGGAAACTTAGCTGTCTATCTGCTAAACCGAAACACATGCATACAACGTGCAAACATATAAATGTTATTTCTCCAGTTCAACGAAGCGGCTAACCTTTAGAAATTTTGAATACATTTCAGTCTTCATTGTCTGTCATATACTCGAAGCAGAAAACAAAGGATCAGACAAAGAAGCATGCATAAATTTGCCTGAAACTGAAAGTGCATGGCTACGGCAAAGGCAAGTCATGTGGTTGTGTTTATGTTACTCTGTCCGTTGACAGCAAGTGATGCTGGCTAGCTGGCTGCTGCCGTTGGCGTTGTTCTATGGACAAGGAAAGTAGCCCTATTTCGTTTGCAGGTGTAGTATATATGTTAGTGGGAAGAAAAAATAAAGGATTTCTTGCGCTATGTAGGCAGCATAAAGCTCCATTGAGGAGAATGGCATTTTCATCGGCGTTCATAATAGTGTACTTACTACAATAGTACAAAACGCGTCTCTGCCTCTAAACTGTGCGTTGGAGGTACGTTTCTCCAGCTTCTTTTCAGTACGGTTTCGCAAACATTGGCAAAATTTTCCATCTTTACGATAATTTACTTTTTAATGAATTTTTGGTTGCGTGTCTCCAAACCCAACGTGTGAAAGCGAGATTTTGGTTCGCTACATTGGCGCATATTTGCAACACTAACTGGAAAAACACTTTTTAACCTTTTTCCTAACTGACTCGCCGTCCTGCAATATGATACTCACCAGCCATTTTGTTGTGCCAAGGTTTTGTTGCGCACGCACGAACCAGTCATACATCTAAAGCACAAAGTCCAAAATTAAAGATTTGTGAAAGAAAAACCACAGCGACTCTCTAAAAATAATAGCGTTTGCTACGTCAGTACAACAGCTGTAACAGCTTATTATTCTTCCGTATTTCATATAAGTAAATGTCGTATTTTTATGATAATGGCGGCGGTTAGGCTACACGTAAAAATACTTGTAACTAATCATTTCAGTTATTCCACACACAAGTTGTGTGTAGGTATGCTGATATTTTCCTGTATATAGGTGGTCTATGCATTTTGTACGTGTGCCCTTTCAGCTTATTACTACCAAAATGGGAAAGTTGTAACTTATGCGTAATATACATTCACTCATGTGCATATAAATGACTGCAGCAGGAGCACAGCACGAAAGAAAAGCAGCCGACAGTGCGAAAGCATGTAGAAAAGTTGAGTGGGAAAATGGAAAACAACAAAATAAGTAAAATACTCTTCTTGTTGGGGAACATTATTGTATAGTGAACCTGAAAAAGGAAGTTTCCTTCGAGGCCTCCGTGACGCTTTTCTTCTTTTTCCTACATCTGCTGGTGGCTTCAGCACACCCTGTGTACGTTCCCACACAATTTCAAGTATGTAGCGTTTCTTTCTATGCATGTAGGCATTTATCCTGTATATATGTATATACTCCAGCCTATTCTTGTTCCAACATTTTCATCAAGTGTGTGTGTACCAAGACATAGGAATACAGTGGAATGAATAGTAAGTCAACCAAACTACCACTACACATGCAGCGGCGTGTATGAAATATACTACACACTACACACATGCTTAGAAGTAAATATCCTATTGCTATGTAAGTGGAATCGAGTATTATTCGTAATTTTTTACTCTGCTTCCATTTTGTTCAAGTAGCACTTCTGGTGTTGAGAAATCGTCATGTCAAGAAAACCAGTTTGAAAAATCAGAATTTCATGCAGATGAATAGTGAAAAGTTGCAAATGAAAAGCTTCTACTTCCACGACTAAAGCCCTTTTGACTTTTCTTCGTTTGAAGCCCTTCCTCCTCTTTAAATAGATGACATGAGTTAGTCTTCTCACTAGCTGTTCGTGTAGGTGTGTGCATGTGCAGATACTTTATTCTAGATCCATTTATTTATTTGCCTAGCATGACGTTTTTCCTGGGTACAAATGTGAAAAGTAAATTTCTAACCTGTAACATGTACCGTAGATCGTATACATACATACATAAATGCAACATACAGAAACCTGTGAATAGTGTGGTATCGCTATTATTATTGCGCCTCGTCAACAATATTTCTGTTTTTTTTGTATTTTCATTATAATTTCATATTTATTACAGAAGAACATTTTTGTATAGACAGACTGTTTGGTATCTCTTTTTATCAGTAAAATGAATGAATATGCACTCACCTCAAATGTGTACCTATGTAATGTGGGACTCAAAATATTTGTTTGGATCGTTACGCTGCCCATAAAGTAATTCACGAAATTGTATGGCATAGTGTGTAATATCTCCATAGATTTCAAGTATCCACTACGACTCCACTTACATTAAAGCGAACGGATTAGAGAGATAGACCATGTTTCTCAGCAGAGGAAAGTCGAAAGACCGAAGCAAGATGAAAGAAAAGGGAAAAGATAGTAAATTTTGGAAGATGGTTATGGAAATGACTGCTCGCTTCTTATCTATCGGAATTCTATTAATCTTTACAATTGGTCTGTGTATCTCCAAAAAAATATATTTTCCTTTTCTCAAGTTGGTTATACGTGCTCGTGCTATAAAACTATTATAAATGGCATGTCTTTTTGAGATGCAACTTCCATTTATAATTCAAAATGTGCCGACGACATCCATTGATTCCATGAAGAACTCTAAAGATTTCCAATTTTCATCATGACTGAAAGCATGCGTATCTCTGTAAATCTATTCATTTTTATTTCCCTTTCAGATAATATTGCTAGCGGCCTATTTCCTTTGCTAGAAAGAGAGAGATAGATAGAGCGTATATATGTGTATCAATGTGAACAGAATATTCTCTTGTTATATTTACAAAAATATTTTGCTAGGTGCCTCTCTCACTATGCTAGCATTTCAACTAAATAGCCTCTGCATTAATCAAATCTTTGTGTTTGGAAAGAAAGGCAACTTCCTTAATGTGAATAATAACATATTATATTTGTGTTTCGAGCGAGGTATATGGATTGATGTGCGGCGTGGCAGACGAAACACAATTTCCAACCATAAACCCCTTGATAAATACGTACTTCCCTCGCTACTTTTTCTATCTAACATCAATCGACAGAAGCCTGCAACATACAAAGCCATATATGTATACTGTACACACACAAATATAAATAACCTCCCTGGGAACGTGCTGTTTTGCGCCGACTTCTCCGTAATCATTACGAAATATTTCGTGCTTGGATGGCATCTTTTATTCATACAAAAACCTGGCAAATACTATTTATACAGAGAAAACAATTTTCTTTGTATTTGTAATGACATGGATTATCAAACTAACTTTTCTTTTCCAGCGATTTTTTTTTGTCAAATCAAAATGTATTGGAAAACGTTCGCAAATAAATCCATATACCCAGCGTATTATTGCATGTCTACAGGGAACCAGAAATGTACGAGTTTGTTAACGTGTATTGAAATGTGCATAGGGATGGAGAAGTCTGTAAAGAAAAGGGGAAAAATTAAAGAAAAGAAATAGAAAATTATATGACATAAAATGCACATTCAAGCGCGAAAAAAGAGCCAGAAGAAGAAAGGAGGAGGGGAGGAGAAGACGGGGAAAAAGTAAGACTAAAAGTGGAGAAAAGTGCAAAGATCTTGTGTGACTAAAAGCTTGTGTGACTTTATGGGACGGACGAAGCTCGGAGCTTATACTTTTTTGTATTTGTTCCTAGTATCGTGGACATCCTATCGGCGTCTATATAAGAACTATCTGATAGACACCACATTATATTTTCTTTTTTCTCTCCTTTTTATAATAGATAATACCTATGTATTTAACTTTCTTCTTCGTTCTAGCCATTTCAGTAAGCCGCTCTAACAGTAGCAGCATCTTTTGGGGCGCTTACATTCTTTGTGCTTACACGACAACACAGGGATATGGTTTCACCACCAGTGCTTTCGCTGTGTAGAATTCACCCTCTGGCTTAAGAGTTGAAGACAGCTGAAGATTCCCGAAAAATAGATATTTCCTCGGGTTTCATTTCGCTTTATTTTTAAATTTTCTAATACTTAGAACTAAAATATTATGTACGAAGTTGTACGTCTAAATCTTTTACATACAATAGGCTACAATATTGTGAAGAGAGTGAAAAAATGCATGTGTAGATGAGGGATGCCATCACACTTGAAATGTCATGGCATATTATGAAAAGAGCAAAACGTATACCTATATGTAAAAATAAAAGAGACCATAAGTCCGTGTAATGTTATAAAGGCTTTTGTCGTCTTCTAAATGTTTCGCCTGCTGTGGCAAAAAAAAGTTTTTTTGCTGTTGGAGTGTGTGTTATCAGTGTTATGGTACCTTGGTGGTGAGCTCAGCCCAACACTTTTGTAGAAAAAGCAAGAAAATGCCAATAGAAGAACAGTTTCCCGTCAAGAAATCGTCTAGAGAATATCGGAAGATAGAGAGGGACGGGGAAAATATTTTGCCGTTTCCCTGAAAAATGGCAGAAGTGTGAAGAATAGCTTCTTTTTTGTACCAGCCGTTATCACTTTCCGCTTTCTTTCACTCCACTGATTTTTCACTGGGGGAAGGGAGGTAAAATACAACTGCTAAAATATGTACAACTTCTATTGTTACCGCTCAGTCGTCAGAATGACAGTCTCGTCATTATTTCGTTGAATTTATTTGATATTAAAACTTTTAATTACACTCAATGTGACATTTTTTGTTCAAATTGCCGCAAAAAAGCTTGTGTTACATCATTATAATGATAACTATAATAACTGACGATGTTTATTAGTTATTTAGATTTTAGTCTTTAGCTTTCATGTAGCTTTTTCCTTGTAAAAACTCATTCAAGAGCCAAGTTGATTTCAGTTTCATCACAGATGCCCAATATGAAGCAACAAGGTACAGAAATACTTTTGGCTGGTATGGAGATTGTGTCATGATTTCGACGCGACCTTTGAGATCTATTTATCTAGTCTCCACATCATTATCTATCTGTAAAAAATTGAGGAAATAACTCATTCGAGGAAAACATTTTCGATCGTTTTATAAGGATTGACATCTGCTGGTTGCATAAACCCGACATAAAAAGGAAACTCAACTTCAAAATGAAATAGAGAAATGTGCCCTGTATTTAATTTTTCGTTCATGCAAGTCCTGTTCCTTTTTTGGATGGGTAGAATAAACATGTAGTGCAATGCAACATTAATTTTTGGGTTTCAGGCATAAAAAAAGTTGATAAGACGAAGAGTTCCATGCACTGTTGTAAACATTTGCTGAGGAATATCCTTCACATTTCCACTTCATGTACACGGAAAGGCAGAAGGTAACATATAATGTGACATTATAAGCGGGGCGTATCGTCTCAACTTAATTTTTGACGTTGACGGTTATGCACAAACAGAAAGCTCGCTCTTAAATTTTTATGGTTCTATTCTTAAAAGGAACAACCATCTTCCCCAACGACATACTACCTATATTAATATTATTCAAAAGAAGCAATGTTGCTGTTATTCATGTGTGTTCGTTATCACAAAAATTGTATGTTCATTTTTTTCTTCCCTCACTCTTTGCTTACTTGTCGTATGGAAAGATATGAATATATGAACATCGTGATGATGCAATGAGGTCGTCTAATTCAAAATGAAATGAAGATGTTTGTCTTCTTCCGTTTTGATAGGATTGTCCTAAAAACAGAAAATAAATCATATCGGGTCCACAGCTTTTTTCTCTTCAAACGATTAGGTAATATACAACTATAAATCTTCCATAGAGGATTTTCAGCCATTAACGCAATCATAATGCACTGTTGCGCTCTTTCGTCTCTGCAAGTTGACAAAGCCAGCATTCACTTGCATTTCTTACAAAACGGGTTGACAGGAAAGCATCTATATGTACATGTACCAGGTACTGAGATTTTTTTTTTCAACTGCTAATTTAAGAGTCGAATACTCATTACATTTTAAAAATAGACAGTGAAAACGTTCAAAAATTTCTTTCTACGCTTCCTCAAAGTGAAATATAAGTACAGTGGCATTTCTCTCGGCGGGGTGTGTGTATGTGTGTGTGTGTGTCGTGAGCATGTACACCCGATGCAAATTATTGTATTTTCCAAAAATATACACATAAATTCTCATAGTACAATGATAATATAACACATACATAAAATATTATTATCTATATTAAAATATAATATACATTGTTGTTGTCCTGGCAGCGACGGACACAGAAGCACCGCTTTAATATATAATGGCGGTGTTTCCATCATTTTCCCTGCACCATGCTCTAACATGCAGTACACGCATACGGGGCAGGTGTTAAGGCCAAATAAATCAACTCCGACTCCAATCTTTACATCACTATACAAAATGACTTAAGACGAGTTTTGTTTATGCGGAATGAAGCTGGGAATAACAGGAGCACTCACAGAGGCTCGCACAAAAAACAACGCATACATAATATTCATATGCATGTTAAAAGCTGTCTGATGATTATTATTACTATTTACTACAACACAACAACCAGAAAAGCATCATCATTATAACACTACTACACTTTGTTGCAACAAAAAAAAACAGATGTGTGAAGATAATATAGATTAGAGGAGCGATGGAACGAGAGAGACCAAAAGGGAAACACTGTGTGTGTGTGTGTGTGAGAGAGAGAGAGAGAGAGGAGACAGGCACACAGGAGCGCTGCATTATATGCCGAGTCACGCACGGAGTCTCATAGAGATAGAGAGATGTGTATGTGGTGTATGTGGTCTACCGGTACTACTAAAATGTTCCCATTTCTCTTCTTTCGCATCATCGTCTATTCCTTCATTCGTTTTCTGTGGATAATGTACACACGTAAATTCAGTTTCGGAACAGCAGAAAAGAGAAGCAGTTTGAGAAGAAGAAAAAAATCATATATGCCAGATCAAGAAGGATCATATTGGGGAACAAAAGACAGCAGTGGTACAAACGACTGACGAGGAAGATTATTGAACCGAAAGAGTCCGATCCGCGTTTAAAATATTTTTTCTGGCCAATTTGTATTCGTATATTACGATAAAATTAAAATTACGCCCGTTTTTTGACACCCAAGGCTCAAGGCACCTTGGACTTTACGTGTACTTGGTGCATAGTATCATAATAACACTCATTTCTTCAAATGTAAGTGTTGGACACTAATCTGTGCATTCAACTGCGTTTATTGCCTATGGTATGCATATCATTGGAATCACATTTGAAGCCCAAGGTGTCAAAAAAACCGACGTAATTTTAATCTTATAGTAATCTACGCATACAAATTGACCAGAGAAAATATTTTAAGCAGGATCGGACTCTAATAGTTCGATAGTCTCCCTCGTGAGTTGAGTGAGTCTCTACAAGACCACTAAATAGAACTCTTGAATAGTGCGAGCCTTACCAGTTTACAGAACTTCTTGTTGTACAACACTCTGCACTGGCTTGCTACACTTGTTTCCTCCCTGTGTGCTTCTTTTTTGCTCTCTCATCATCCGAAACCCTAATATATCTTCCAACTTCCTCCTTCCCTTTTACTTCATGCAAACAGTTTATCAAGCAAGTTGATGCATGTCAGGTTTACACAATTTTCTCTTCACGTACTACTGCCATTGCTGCAGCCAGGCTTCACAAACTTGAGTCAAATTTGAAAAGGGTCCGTGGACGCGCAACCAACTTCCTTCATATTACTATATGGACTTGCACAAACACAGGATAGACAGAAAATAGAGACTGAGTGGCTATTGTACTGGGTAGCGTACTACCACAATAATAATAATAATAATAATAACATAATGACGGTGGTCGTGGTGGCAGTGTTGGTAACAACAACAAGATCAGAAAAGAAACACATTAATGCATCAAATTCATGACAGCCCGTTAAAGTACCTTTTTGTGTTTGCACAATTACGCTGCGATGAAAATTACGACTGCACACTGAACAACACACAAGTCATTCATTATTATTACCAACAGAGGCGGCAGGCAAAAACGGTTTCTTTTATAAAGCTTAAGTGTGTCCGTCCGTCTGCTCGCGTTTCTTGACATAAGAGACTTACCTACATCACAAAATGTATAACTTTAACGCCCTTTCAGTAAAATGCATACCCATATAAGCAGTACACAACAGCGTACACGGAGTGTGCAACCGTATTTAACGACAAGTTTTATAGATACTCAAACTACATACTTAGAAAAGCATCATTAGCATTCCCATCATCATTATCATGGCAACGTTGTGTGCGCTGCATTCACCACAACTGTATTACACTAAGTTGCTTTGGGGTTCTACCACACAACTGAAATGCCCGATATTTTCCTGTCGTCGTCATAAGTTACTGCCAAATGAAATGTATTTTAAAACTATAGATATTTAATATTAAACAGATATTTACATGCATACTTGAACACTCGGTTGTGGCGCTACCGGGCTATTCAAGCTTCTTCTACTTCTTTATAATGATATATGACATATGATAAATGTTGAATGCATTTTGTTTTTTGTTCTCATCACCATCATACTGATCATCCCAAGAAGTCTTCAATGCGAACGGCAAAAGACTTTCTACATTATACGTGTATCCGGGTGCTGTTTTGGCTCCGATGTGAAGAATGGTAATTTTAGAATACTTGAACTCATTTATTAGATACTTCCGTACATTGTACATGTACGTATATAATATATCCACAAGCCCCGTCATAAAACGAAACAGAAAGCTTATTTTGACCTTTGACAGAGACGATTTTTTTCGCGTTCATGATGGAGTACTGCAAATGCAAACTGTCGGTTTGGAAAGGTTGAACACTTCATTCATTATGTATACGTGTGTACGGTTGGTGAGCGGGGATATGATATTTTATGAGAGATTAGGCGGAAAAATGAAGTTAGTTTCCCCAGGACATTTTTTTCTCGGTTCTTTTCTTCCGCGAGGAAGAAAGGTTGGTCGAAGCGATTTGTAAGAAGCAGCAAAGAATACACACCTTTTGGAAGCACACATACATCGCCTTGTACAAGTACACACGATAATAGAACCAGGAGACACAAAGGGATATTCAATATGGTACTATGGTACAGTATGGAGTTAATTCGCCTTTTTAACATTATATTGGATGGCGGAAACATGCCTGCGTCTAGCTTGTATTTGGCTTAAGAAAGGTGGTGTAAAGTGAGCAGAGAGAAACCTTTCGTCGTGTGTCTCCTTTTCGATGTCTCTTGGAAAATAGAGAAATAAAGTTGTACCAAGAACTAAGCATATATCTTCATCTATAAGTAATTTATAAGATTCATAAAAACGACAGATGGAAGTCACAAGACATGTGTGCTGTATAAAAATGCATGTTGTGCCATCATCACGACTATATAGCTACTACTGGCAGGACAAGTGACACAAAACAAAATGTAAATTTTTATGGTGTAATGGGTACATCTATTGAATCTGGCGTTTTATTAAGTTTTTTTGTAGCTACTGAACCCACGTCAACCATTGGCGTAGGACACTAAAATTAACAGTAACTGACAAAGATCTTACATTGAAGATAACATTGCTAATCTACTTATAACTTCTGGCTACCTAGAGGAGCAGAGTAGGTGCCGCCGTGGCCGTAGTTGTAATAGCGGTAGTAGTATTAGCCAGAAGCCATAAGTAGTAATCCTTGAAAGACCAGAGCACAAGATAAATTAATAGGCAGAACCAAAGTTTTATGTTTCTATTTAATCATGTAAGTGTACGTGTGTCTATCGTTAATACTGGATGTAATAGTAAAAAACTTACTAAAACTAAGTAACGGTGAAACGTAACGAAATTTTGCTACGTCCAAAACAACATAATATCTAGAAAAAAACATCACGGGGTCATTAGAGACGCCGTCACTGCTTTGCTAGCAGCGTATAGTAATACGGTACGACCACCACTGCTGCTACTGCTTCACTTGAGCTAAAGACCTTAAAATTTTATTTCTATACTATCAACTATCGAGC
>JAHZNB010005239.1:0-14834 GCA_027744295.1 Callyntrura guangdongensis
TACTTTGATAGTTATATGGTGTACAATTTCCAAAAACTAGTACAGGGTCCCTTACCTCATCCTGATTTTTACATGTTAAACCCCGTAAAGTTTGAGAAGAAAGTTGAGTGTCCCGCGTTAGTGCCTTTTGTTTCCCAGGGTAAGTTTATCTAAAAGCTTTGAAAAAAGCACGTTCTCAAAATTTTGACATTAGAGCCCTCGAGTAACTTATTCTTAGAAAGCCCTGAATTTCCGCTATCTGCCTGAATGCTCCTTATTTTCCAAATGTAATTTCATATGAGTTAATCGTTATTTTAGTGAGTCACAGCATTGCGAAAGACTCTCGTATGTTCGTTCAACAACACAACACCTGGACACTTGTTAGTTATACTCATTCATGCTTAATAACATATTTACAATTTATCTTCTTAATGCCTACAATGCACCTGGTCAACTGCATTACCATAGAAAACTGAAATCAAAGATTTTAAGGATTATAGGTACATAGGTGGAGTGGAGCACATTGTATATAAAATAAGTTTCCATGTAGACTCCACATTTGTGACAATAAAGAATTATTATAGATTCGAGCAAATAATACCACCATCTGTCTGTATATGACCTTATTCGTTGACATTGTAGACCCAAGCCTTTCCATGACGTGAATTTCAATTTCAGTTAGTCATATTATATGACTCATATACGACATAAATCTTCAATTGTAATATTATACTATATGCTTTACATGATTATACCAGCATTTTATAAGAAATTCCGCCAAGAAAATCATTCTAATACCATGCGGTTATGAAAACTTCATGTAAAAATGAGTTTTCTTTGCATTATCCTTCAAAAGAAGCTTAAGACATTAATGTTAAAACTTCCGCATATTCCTTATATTTGCATACGTGTTACTCAAGGGAAACAACATCTTTGGTTGGCACCGCTAATAAAATAAAGGTTACTTTGAGTAAGAACAGCTTATAGTGGTTAGAAATGCAACTGAATTGTCAGCAGGAAAAAACTGACTAAACAGATAATTATGCACGTTTGCGGAAAAACGAATATTCAAAAGCGAACGGACTCGTAGTTCAATAAAGTCAGTAATTCAACATGATGTGTTCATGTTTCACCTTTTCGAAAATTTTGTATTTCCTATGATATAACATAGTCTACTACAATGGGTTTGTTTATGCTTGAAAAAATGACGTAATGGGATACCATACCATTATTACGCCGCTAAAAGCTATTTCATCAGAGTATTGAGATTAGCGTGTTTGTCTGTCTGTCTGTCCGTCATTACTCTACAGACCAGACGCTTCAACCGATTCGGCTCAAATTTGCCACGCAGGTACCTTACGGTAGTGGCATCTCGGATATAATTTGAGCAAATGGGGGTCATTTTGGGGGTCAAAAATTAAACTTTATCCAAATTAGCTCAAATTTTGTACAACGATACCAGCTCAAAATATCAAGTATTTATCAATTCAATCAGCTTGTATCAATAAAAAAGCTTTCATCGGCGTCTCCACTGCTGCAATTATAGCAGGTTTATTGGCATTCATTCAATTCAAAAATCACTATCTTGATGTTAATTGACACGTGCATGATGTTGTCACGCACACTGAAATGACGGAGTGTTTTATCGGGCAACAACACCTGGACAGCCACGCAATGATGTAAGTTATATTCTTTGTTTCAATTTACATTTATGTTATTATAATTTCATGTTCCAATAAAAATACTGTTAAAGAACAAATTGTTATACCAGTTTTCTGTTTATTTTTGTTTATAATGAATTCCGTGTAATTTGCAGTATCTTATTACGCAACATTGATTCTTAAGTATGCATTGATTATGAAGCCGAAAATATAACCGTGCTAATCATTTACGATAATTGGTAACTACTGTGTACACGAATCAAAGTAATTTCAATGCTATGCTTGCATATGCATACTGTTATATATCAATGTCAACTTGTCATCCAGAGAATATCGCTGAAAAAATAGTCATAAAAAGTATAGGCATCTCTGTCTCTGACTGTCTAGAAACGTGCAGAAATGCTTTCAGTTAAATACGTCCTATACAGCAGAAGTGAGTACAAGTGATTTGCTTGAATTCGGCATATAAATTGCAGCGAGGTACAAGAATATTTATTTGTAAAGAATATTTTTCTATTTCATTGAACTCAGATTAATACTAATAAGTTACCTAACTATTACAAACAACAGTAAAGGACCAAGAGAATTTTTTGTAGTATAAAATTTGATAAAAGATTCATCTTCGTCATCGTTTTTATACTTTCATTGCTTTCGCAGTTCCCATTAATTGGCAGGGATCTACTTCATGAAATAAAGATGCATTTTTTCTGGAAAAGTTTGAACCCAAATCGCATGATTCCTCTTCTTCAAGTTTGTTTCACGCCAAATGTGTAATTTTAAGCCAGAAAAATACTAGTTTTCATGACATGACTCAAGTCCAGACCATATGGCCAACCAGTTTTAGACTGCCATGCCATGCATCATACATGCATGAATAGATTGGCTAGGTCAATTTAGGTTCCTATCAATTGATTAGTGGTAATCTGCAACGAATGGTTAAGTTGAATGTTGGATCATGTAAAAGTTACTTTGGACAGTGACTTTGAAATTAAATAGACATGGGCATGACTGTTCTCACAGCCATGCTAAGTTGTCGTGATTAAAAACTTTTTCTATTAGAAACAGATGGATTGATGTTGTCGTTTCTCAGGAATTGGATGCGGTAGTACCGCCGGTAGCGAATTTTTTTAACTATCACTTCTACCTTAAAAATTTTGATTAACTACCGCTACCGCAGAATTTTGGACAAGCTGTATTTACTACTACTATCGTCCATAATGTTATGGTATGGTATACGGTACGAGGTAAATACATGGTCTTGATCACATTTGACCTAATATAGGTTGAGGATAGTTAATATTTATGGTCTTATACCGCTAAAGTTTTGGCCTTCTACCACTACCTCTACCGCAAAAGTTTTGGTGTTCTACCGCTACCGCTACCGAAAGTTTTATAATTACCGCTACCACTATTCTACTGTATACTATACAAATTCTGTCGTTTCTGTAAACAATGTTGCGTTGTCACTGTCACACAGTTCACCGACAGTTGGGTTTTGAACCACGATAATAAATTGCGAATGCTGCAACTAACATTGCCTTGTCATCGCTGTTGCTTCCATCTGCACTTGTATCTTAATTTCTTATGATCCGCAATTAACTGCAACAACATCACAAACTCTGGTTAAATTATTTCGTGTCGTTGATGAGCGATACTACACATATTCCGTAGAAAAATCCGGTTGTAAGCAATATCAGACATGTAGATACGGATATATGGAAAACCTTTCGACCCCGACTGGGGTATGACCGACCCAAACTTTAGCTTACACAACAGCGGACTTTAAGTATCATTTGTGGCAAGTTTAGGTCAAATCGGTCAAAAGAGAGAGTCCAAAACAGACGGGCAAAACAGGCGCAGACAGATGGAGAATAGAACCGGAACCATAAATCAATACTAGCTGCAATGCTTTCTGTAGATAGGCCAGGGTGTAAGTAATGCGTCCTTCAATCATAATTTCCTCCAATTATAATTTCCTTTAATCATATTCCGTCCAATTGTATTTCCATCCATTCGCATTCCCCTCCAGGTAGGTACAACAGAAGCAGGAGATTATGAAATAGTATAGTACAAATAGTATAGTATGAAAAAGTATAGTAGATTGGCAATTGGCATAGTCTTTTCGTCAATGATATAATAATTATAATATAATACAGATAAAAATTTAGAAACCAGTTAAAATTGGAAACTTGAAATAGGTGCAAATTAGATTATTAGAATATGGTTGCAGCTGCTGCTGTAATTGCAGCCATAGCGACGAAGCTGAAAACCTTAGTACTGATACGAGTTGATTTAATTGATATGATAAAGGTCAAACTTGATATTTTGACTTGTAAGTTTACCTAGCTGTTTATATAGCTATACGAAATTTGGTCTAATTTGATTAAAGGTTAAATTTTGAACTATACCCCCCCACAAATGAAATGAAAGTTGGCCAAATTTTCTGAAATTACATTCCATTGAAACCATTAGCATGAGGTACATGTGTGCCAAATTTTTAACTAAATCGGTTGCAACGTCTGCCTGGCCAGGAATTATGATTGACGTGATGACAGACACTCTGTCTAAGACAGACGCTAAAGTCAATACCAGCTGCAGCTGAGAAAGATTTTCAGCAACGTAATAAATCTGCTGTTTTTAGCGGTATAGCGACGTAGCTGAAAATCTTATAGTTTAGTTTAGTTAGATCCCCCACTATAGAATCACTAGATCGAAATCATGATCTCGCATTATAGATTTATTGAATTACACTTCAACCCCTATGTGGACCATTTGATCAACCTTGATACTCAGACTTCTTATGTTATCTAGTATTCTATGCAAAATTTGAGCTAATTTGGATTAAATTTTGACTACCCAAATGATATCTGGGGTTGACCAAATTTGCTAAAAGTATGTTCCAGAGATGTCAATATCTTAAGGTGCATTCAATATTTCAGTTGACCAAATTTGCTGAAAATGCAACCCATAAAAGTCAGAACCATAAATGTACCTGTCATATTTGAGCGAAATCGGCTAAAGCGTCGTGCCAGAGAAGAGTTATAACCGACGGATGGACAGATAGACAGACAAGCATACTAAAATCATTACTAGCTGAAAAATATTTTCAGCTACGTAATAAATTTCTACCAATGGATACCGCTATACCACCACTTGTCATAGATCGACGCAGGAGGATACTCTGACTCTGACTCTGCATTGGGATTTGTTAATTTATTTTTGTTGGCGGTAAAGGGAAGTTCCAATCCTCAAAGACTGCATCATCGCATCATCTACTACATGATAATTACCACTTGCTTTGCTTCACCTAATCATCTGATATGTTGTCCCACCACATGTTCGACCACTTTCACTTGTCATTTCACTTTTTCGTCTTTTATTGCCTAATAATGTCATTTTTATGCGTCGCTTGGTCCTTAATCTTAAAAGATGAATTATCTATATTACGTGGTGCTGTGGTTGTTTTAATGCAAAGCATTGACGGATAAGGGAATCCTATCACCAATTAAGTAAACAACGTTGTGCTCAGGTATTTTTGTATAATAAATTATGAGAGTTTCTTGCTGTGTAATTGTTAATATTTTTAAAAGGATACAATGGCATACTTTTTATTTTGAAGTCAAATAGGTGTTGTTAGTGAGGGGTTGTGCCCTAATACTTAAATATGAAAGTGCTTGCGCTAAAGTTTAGTCCTAATTTTTGCCAATTTTTGTGGTGATAAGAGTGGCCTTTTGGTTTGACCTATTTTTAAGAATTCAAAAATTGATAGTTCGATTACATGTGACATGTTAGAGAATATATTTTGTACCATACTGCGATAAAGATTAATGTTTCGCCGTGATAGTTAGCTAAGTTAAAAACACGTAAGTGCAATAATTAAGTTCATAAATACAGTGGTAGCTATTATGTGGAAGGTATTGAGAACGTCGCTAACAAGGTTTGGTAGCGTTGGGGGTACCATAATAAAATGGGGAATGCTTGCTCATGTTACATTGGAATATGTCGGAGATTTTGTGATTGTAAGTTTATTTATTGTTTTATCTTTATCGGGTTAGATGTCTCCCAAATATATGCAGATGTTTTTATTTTAAATTTGGACGCTGTTATTTTTTGTGTAGTGTAGCGGCCCCAGTATGGAGCCGAATATACGAAGTAATGACATTTTGCTAACAGAACATATTAGCCCAGCACGAGGAAATTTACATCGAGGAGATATTATTATTGCTCGATCACCAACTAACCCTGTACAGTATATTTGTAAGCGTGTCGTGGCCATCCAGGGAGATCACCTGCTACAGACTGATGGTTCTTTGCAACATGTTCGTAAAAACTGTTATTTTTTATAGCATACTTCATACTCAATTGCACATCTTTAATGTTTTTTAAATAACGAAACTGTAAACTTTTGTTCTTCAAAGGATGGGCCTGGTACGGGGTCGGGCTGTGCTTAGAGTTTGGCCTATCGCAAAAATCACCGTACTGATACCAGATAGAGGAAAAAGGGGAGAAACAGATTTATAGAATTACATAACAAATTACTCCAAAAAATTATCTTTTCAAAATCTTCATTAAAATTTCCCCGATCTCGATTTGACTTTTGTTTAGTTTGTAAACTAGGTCCACACACTGCGCTCGATTCACGAACTACTTAGTCATGTTAATATCCGTTGGGATTAAGATTATATTTATATGTAATGATGTAAATTAAAATTGCCAAACCAAAAAATACAAATGTGTTGTGTCGTAGAATTAAGCTGATGCCATAAAGAGTAATGATGGGTTGCTCTTGTACAGTAATAAAAGAAGATCTTATATTATTAAATTTTGTAGTTAATTGTACTATCGTTCTAAATTTTTCGTTTTTATTGTCAGCATTATCATTAAATATTATAGTATTATTATAGTATTGAATTTACATTGTACGGTCAGGGTCGCCAGTGTGTTAAGTAACTAATAAGTTATTAGTAATAACTATCAATGGTGCAAAATTATGAAGGTTTCATTGGGATTAGAATGGAAAATGGCCCAGGCCAGAAAACATGTACATACGCACATCTTTGAAGTTTCAATAATCAACTATAACGTTATTGACGTGCAAAACCTCCAAATTTGTTAAGGTATATGTCAACAATACATCAGCCAGCGTGTATGTCAGCATATGTATCAGTGCTGTATATGCCTATGTTGAGTTGATGTATGTTATACGATTAATAGATTTTTCAGGAATATCTCCCTAAATCACTTCCTAACAAGCGCAGCCAATTTAGATCATATGTTGGATTCTGTAACTGACATGAATAATGAAAATATTATTTTACTAGATGTAAAGTTTACAATGTTGCGAGAACACCTGGTCGTTTCTAACTAGGGAGACATTGTACACACGTAGGTAAATCCTGATGTACTGATTAGACTATACATTTGAATTTATCGATAGAAAATTGTAAATGCCCGGTGGTGCTAGTCTATTAATCGATAACCATTTTCATGAGCTCTTGAATGATATGTTATTTAATTGCTGACATGTCTTTTTTAAGAAATACCGGTCCCCTTGTTCAAAGGTGTTTTTGCTATTTTGTATGATTTTTAATGGCGGCCTTGAACCACTCACAATCCACTTTTGCGTGTCCGTTTTTGTCACAATCTCATAAACATGTGTTGTTTCGTCTCCAATGACCAACTGCTCAATAAAAATTTCCTTGATAGAATTACGGTTTAAAGTTTTAGACATGCTTGAACCCATTTTTCTGTTCTTCCTTGTTAACATCTTGGAAATCTACCTGTCAAAACAAATGAATAATGCGAGCACCAAATGTAGCAACAATTGTCGTGTCAACTTTCACAGCTAACTGTTCATTCCTTTACACTATGCCACTGATTCTCTCAGCATAAATAAATTGTAGAGTAACGAGAGCCGCGGGGCGGTTACACAAAGGCTGAGCCGTTAATCAAAATTAACCCGTACATCGTTAACATACGTTATTATAAGGGAGGAGAGGTCAGGAAGGAGGTTGGGAGGCGACAGAAACGTAAGAGAGGATGGAGAACGTTGGATAGAATGAGTAAGGAAGGACAAAATATGCATGAAAAAGGAGGTTAGGGTGTGAGAAAGGACAGAATGAGTGCCATAAGAAATGTGCGGGTGTGAGGAAGGAATGCTGGGTTTGGGTAAGGAAGGTACGATGTAGAAGGAATACAGGGTAAGGAAGGAAAGTAGGGCGTGAGGAAGGAAAATAGGGTGTGAGAAAGAAAGATACGGTGTGAGGAAGTTAAGTAGGGTGTGAAGAAAGAAGGCGATTCGTTGAAAGGGGATTAAACATTTGCAACGTTTAATCCCTGTGCGCAAAATGCTAAAAGGGGATTAAACATTTGTAGTGTTTAATCCCAGCAAACATTTGTCTTATAGGGTTAAACATTAGGATAAAACATTACCAATGTTTAATCCCAGTAGACATCTGTCTTATAGGGTTAATAATTAGGATTAAACTGCCAATGTTTAATCCCAGTTGACATTTGTTTTAATAGGGTCAAACGTTGGGTAATGTTTAACTCCTAACAGTAGGACGGAGGAAATTATAATATAGAGGTATAAATAGAATGTGAGGAAGCAAGGAAAATGGTTATAAGTTATAAGGAGTAAGTGTCGTGCGTCGAAACTATCATGATTCCACCACCGGATTCCAAGCTGCGCTTCGCAAGCACGCAAAGTATGATAGTGTCCACGCTCATTAAGAACGTTAAATCCTATGTGCAATTGAATTAATATGGGATTAAACATTAAGAACGTTTAATCCTTGGATAACCTATTTAATTATACGGTTAAACTTTAATAACGTTTAATCCTACCGGAGATTTTTATGATAGGGTTAAACATTATGGTTCAACATTAGGAACGTTTAATCCAAACGGACATCCGGTTTTTATAATATTAAAAACAATCTAATTTTCGGTTTTAATATGAGTTAAACATCTGTAATGATAAACCCCAACGAGGGAAAATTTAACATTGAGTTAAACATCCGTAATGTTTAATTCCAGCGTGCGAAATTTTAACATTGAGTTAAACATTTGTAACGTTTAATCCCGTTGTCGCAAATTTTAACAGGGGATTAAACATTTGTAATGTTTAACTCCTAACATGAGGACGGAGGAAATTATAATATAGGGGGATAAAAATGTACATAAAAGTGATTAAACTTAATTGCCTGTTTTGGTGATTTTCGTTGCTTAATGGCCTGCCTAAAATCAAGATTTTGTCTGGCTGGAATATCCTACCCCTGCTATGATCATTAAATAAGTCCAACTAGTGCTACTTGCAAATCATACATAACTCACCGTAAAACTGGAAAACTACAAATACTGTACAAATTGTACTTCTACTAGTTTTCCAGTTTTCAGACATTGCAATTGTACTGTACAATTGCAATTTCTGATAACAATAATTACTAAAATGACATCCTTTCGTGTCGGGTTTTCAAAATAGAGTACACATTCTTACAATATAAGGATTTTTGGATTTAAAAATGTGTAGATTCAGATTCAATTTTATTTGCTTGTTATAGACATTCAGTTACAAATCAACGATTTATAATTGTTCTCAATTACATAACAAGATAAAGTCCTGTTAAACGACAGGTGAACTATGATTCCAATAACATTAAAAAATCCAATTAACAGTCCGAATAGTAACCTAATTACATTTAATAATATACAATCAACTTGAGTTCTTACGCTTTTCAATTAGACTTAATTCAGCAATTTTTTAAGAACAATCCTAAATTCAAATCGTTAACTTTCTTGCATTGTTTTACACAGTCATTCCAAACAGTTATCGCAGAATAGTTCAGCGAGTCGCGAAACTTTTCAGAGTTAAATTTTAAGAGCTCAATTGAGCCTGGGAAGTCTTTCGTCCCATTTCTAAAACGAAACCAGTCTTTAAACAGATCTGTATCGTAGAACTTTATTACAAACTTGATTAACATTAATGTTTAATTAATTAATTAAATTAAATTAATTAAAGTTAATTAATGTGTAAATTATACAATTTAAGTTCATAGTTCATACATAATATACTAACAGAAAAGATTGTTAGACGCTTCGACCCGCTCCCATGGGCCATGGCAAACACATAGTATGTACAGACTGCGGACCCACGTGCGGACTGTAGACGTGCGGGTTGTACTGTATACGACAGATGAGTCACTGGTCCACTACTCATCTCGCGATCATTAAACTGGGTTTGCCTAAGAGGTAAAAAGTTTACGTACGCATATCCAATCTTTACAACAGTAATTGCAAAGTGATATCGTGTATTGATGTTAGTACTGCATAAAAACTTTATGACTAATCAATGTCAATTACTAATGATTACGGGAAAAGGTGGGCAAACCATTTAAAAGAAAATGATAATTTTGATGACGTTCATAGCGTCGTTATTAAATGTTATCTTTATATCCCCACCTGCCGATACACTACTGACTGAGTACCTCATCACCGTCTACACGTTAATACCGATTATTTATGCAAACATCTGTATGGATTATGGATTCCAGTTCGTGATGATTGATGATACTTACTACGAAAGCAACACCCACAAACAAATACCAAAATTCATACTACATACATATCTAAGCAGAGTATAAATCCCTCTCTGCACCAGACACCAGCACCCACAAGTTAAGTGGAAATCAGAAATCACAACTTACCATTAGTCTATACTTATGCATGGCTCATTTTAGTCACCGTCAAAACATTGTTTGTCCAAGCGTAACAACGTTTGTTCCGTTCGAGTGTATGTTTTGTGGTAAATTCAGTTTACTAAACTGTTGCATTCTTGCGCATGGTTGTATCATACAACTTGTATGATACAACTTGTATCGTACCTTCTTCAAGTTACATGAGTCATCGTACCTACTGCCTACGTATAATTATCAAGTGTGTATCCGTTTGTCTGTCTGTGTGTGTCTTTCGATCTCCTCCGAAACACTTGAACCATTTCATGAAACTTTAACAGTCCACCGACAACATTCTTATCTAATGCCGCGTCAAATCTTTAACTTTAATCGGTTTTGAGGTAGTTAACGAAAACAGTTAATATTTTCTGAAATCTGCAAATTGCAAAAGTTTGCCTCTGAGAGATAAACACTTTGCCAGTCAAATTATTTTTTAAAAATTGGCAGTTTTTTTAGTTTTGTAATTTTTGTACGCGTATTTGTGTTGTAATCTGCTTACACTGCCTCCTGTTTCTGTTCTGCTTAGCTTGAGGCTGAGGCTGCAATGCAACATTGTGAGTTCATTCAGCTTTTGGTATGCACGCACACTGTGTTCATTACGGGAACAATTTCCCATGGTAATCTTCCATTTTGATCCAATGAAATCCTTTTAGCTTAGCATCAAAGTGGCTTTACACTCTGGCGACCTTACACTCCGGCGGTGGCCCCTTCCGGATCTAGATTTGCACGCTTTTTTAAACTGTGCATCGGGTTATGCTAGTTTTTATTTATAAGGTTTTACTCATATCCAAATCCAAAATACCATTATTATTTTCATAGGCCCATATTTACATACCAAACGAAACGTTCACTGACGGGACAAGCTACACGATGAGATGCATTGATCAGCTTGGTTTGGAATCATTTGTAAAGCAGCTACAATTACAAAGTCAAAAGGTCGTATGACAAAATTGACAAAACAGAAATTTTGATGAGATACTAAATTACAGGATTTAAATAACAATTGTATTGCCGTGAATTTATTTAATCACACTATTTCTGGTCATGTTTGATTAGACTTGAAGGTTGCAATGATAGTTCAGTTAGTAGATATTGAATGTCTTGTTTGATTTCACGAAAGTCTCCATTTTCGATTCGTAATTCTTCCGTACAGTAGCGTGGCGTGATGAGTTGGTACTGTTATGATGTTTTTAGTAAAATCATTCATTAATCATTAAGTCACCATGCATTCTCAGCTCGTTGCTTAAATACAGTATCCTTTTGCCCAACCGCTGTTGGAGTTGTGTAAATATAATTTTAAAATCAAATAACGCATCAATAAAAATCAAAAGCAAAATTTGAGTCAGTTTAAAAATAATATGTATTTACAGGAACTGTGGTCTTTGCGACGATGTCGACGATTCATCTCTAAGGTCTTCCGAAATTTAAAAACATTTTATTCGACATAGTACATAAGTGTTGTTGTTGTAGTTATTCCTACTTAATTCTACCATATTAGCTGTGTAGCAACAGTTTAGTAAACTGTAATAATCTAATGTTTGTCAGTACGTCGAGGCACGAGTTCATATTTACCTACCCACTTCAACAGAATTTTTTACTCTATTTATGTGAAAACAATTTATTTTAGTATTTTATCACTGTAACTAAAACGGTTTCAAGTCCAAATTTTAGCAGTTAAAAAATATAATGACATTACGGCTTGCTTCAATATTAAGCCGGCCGTAAGCTTTTACTACTTGCCTGAACAATGTCTTATAAACTGCACAAATAAAAAAATATTGACTTTTTCCCTTGCCTTCGACTTAGTTCGCGTCGTACCGGTCCGCCGACATTGTCTCGTTCATACAATATTGCGTAGGAAGTGTTTTTCCTATCCATGACAAAAGACCTATCGTCGTCTACAACAACTACCCTTCTTCTAAATACCACCACATACATGTACGTCACTAATTTATAAGAACTACATATTACCACTATCACCACCACCCGTTTAGTTTTTGCGTAAATGTGTAGCACCACAAGACTAATACCAACTTTAGACACAGACACAACAACACAAGCAAACACAAAGCAATGATTTTCCTTGTAGTTGGTGGGGTGGTAGACGAAATTGCACTTCTTCTAACCGAAAAGTTTACTAATAATTCTGGTGGATTTGAATTACTGTGTCTGTAAAGCATTACGGTCTGCTGCTTCTGGTATAGAATGTTGCCAATTCATATAGAAGACATAAAACTTTCATTTTCAAAAGTTCCGTCAATTTTGACGAGCTTATCTCGTCGTGACAAAATTTTATGCAGCAAATAAATTACATATCATTAGATAGAGTATTTTATGTGCTTTCCAATGGTAGGTTACCTGATTAAGTATTAGTGACCAGTCAATGAAAAATGGACCTTTCTCTAGAGGACCTCTGAAAATTCTGTGGTTTTTTAAAGTTGTAACACCTAATATCTTGGACAATGTAGGGGTTTCGTTGTAGAAGTTCGAAGATACTATATTGATCTAAGAAGCTGATACATGTGACTAGGCCACGAGAATTGATATCCACGAAAATTGAAAACAGCCTTATTAAATAACGAACGTGGAAATTCTTACTCAATATGGCAACCTTGCCGGGTTTTTGGTCTCAAAAAGGCCTGACGGACAGTGCTGGCGGGCAATGAGAAATTTTTTTAGCGGGTAGAGGAGGGCTGACGGGCATTTTGATTTTTCGATTTGCTAGGCTAGCGGGCACGAAGCTCGGCTGGCGGGAAATTTGGATTTTCGATTTTATAGGCCGGCGGGCACGAAACTAGGCCGGCGGGCACGAAACTAGGCTGGCGGGCACGAAGCTGGGTTGGCGGGCAATCAGAGTTTTCGATTTCCTAGGCCTGGCGGGCAACCCGGTTGCCGGGTTTTCTCCATCGAAAAGGCCTGACGGACAGTGCTGGCGGGCAATTTCGTTTTTCGATTTCCTAGGCTGGCGGGCTAAAAGGAAAGTTGGTTGCCGGGCACTTTGTAACAACCTTAATAAACTAGGCCACGGGAATTTTTATCCCAGAATTTTTCTATTTCATGATATTCAGCCGGGTGACACCGTTAACCAGGTTTTCTGAAATAAAATGATTATTTAAATAAATTCGTATTTAATTCGTATTCGTAATATATTTTAGCCAAGAGCGGCGAGATAGTGCAGTGGCTAGAGCATCAATCTCTTTCTACTGAGACCTCAGGTTCAAAAGCTTGCTCAAAAATCAAAAAAAAGAAAAATGGTAATAATAAAATGAGGAGAGTAGTATGTTGACTTTGACTACGGGGATAATGGAGGCTCACTTAGAACGCCCATGGGGGTGCTTGTACTGTGGGTTTCAAGCGCACCTAAAACATTTTTCAATCTCATTTGAATATTTACAGCACGACACTGTGTGTTTGCTTTATGTGGTCAGCTGCTGTTGTTTATAAAGCTTACTGGTTTTTATATTCAAATGAGATTGAAAAATGTTTTAGGTGCGCTTGATACCCACAGTATTGGCAACTTTATTTGTAACAGCCTAGTTTGATCAGTGCTAGGTATGTAGGGACAAAATGGTAATGAATTATAAGCTGGTGCAGTTGCACCTTTAGTTGAACCAATAGACTTTCCATAGCTTTTCATTCAAGAGTTTCTAGCTAGTCTCTGTAAAAAGTGATTTGCTTATCAATAGTGTTTCTCTATATTACCATAACTCGTGTAGAGAAAAAGGTATCTTGCAATATTCCAAATATAAGAGGATTCCTCAACTGGAGGAATGTGTTGATGACATTACTACTGCCTTAATAATACATACTGATACTGTGATAGCTGATAGGTAGCTGTATCGCCAGTGATATACGTTGAATAACATAAGAACGAGCAAGACTATCTGGTGAAGTTTTGTTTAATCTCCCACCAAATGTATAAATGAAATCCACGACTCGAAAGCGAGAGCAACAAAAACAAAAAATTTCAGATACGAATATTTAGCGTGTTTATTCTTAGTAGCAGCTTTGGACGCTGATCCAGGGCTGAAGATTGGAATTAAAAGCTAACTATGTGCCATTGAATCGACAAAGGTTATGTCCTACACTAAAGATTTTTGGAATAATGTGTTTCGCCTAAATATTTTTTTAAAATAATTCCATACTTATAAACGTCCTAAAACGGGAGCTGTGACCAGAATAGTATGGCCAGCAAATAAATCTAAGCACAAACAAGAATGGCTGTATCAGTTAGGATCAAACTGGGGGTTGAACAGCTTTTAACAGAAAAGATAGAAGACTAAAGCAACTCCCACATCATCAATCACTTTAATAAAACATTAAACATGCTGCAATCACTTTAAGTGTTAAATCACCCAGGGCTGTAGGAACAGGGGGGACAAGGGGGGGATAGGCCTATCCTGTAATGTTAAGTAATTTTTGGGCCTGTAATATACGTAATGTTAAATCTCTGAATTCTTGG
>JAHZNB010005240.1:0-53131 GCA_027744295.1 Callyntrura guangdongensis
ACCAAGTACATAGTCACATCACCCAACATAGTGTATACATTTAGTACGAAGAATACACAGAACCATCCTCGTCGTGTACATTGTACATCAACATGTACATACAATACAGTACACGCCATAGTAATAACAATAATAACAACAACAACAATGACAGTACCTATGTAACAAGCTCCAATCTGAGGAATACGACGGTGATGATAATAACGAAAAACTTGTAATGCTCCCAACACAGCACTGCTTACAGACAGAAGAGGCAAGCTGTAATACAGACTGCACTAGAGATACATATATATCTGAGAGTGAGAGAGAGAGAGAGAAGAGTGTTATTATGCTGTTATTAGAAGAGTGTTGCTACATTATTATTGCAGGAGAAATAAATGCAACAAAAGCCCTTCTTCGTCTTCATTCCTTTTCTTTTCGGATTAGATTTGGCTTTTGTGAAGGAGTCTAAAAGGAGAAAAAGTAAGGAGCATGCTGCCGCTGCTTCAGCGCTCCACCACCGCTAAGGGAACACTTTGCTGGCATTTATATAAACTTCTTTTCAGCTGCTCCATGGCGTTGCTGCACCGTTCCAAACATAATTGTCAGTCATCTACGGACGACGATGATCATCATCATTATCATCTCTCTCACTCTCTCTGGCCGTGAAGTGGTGTACAAAAGCATTATATTACTTACATTTACATCTATCATATACAATGTATGCATTTACAAATTAATCTACTACCACTGCTTGCCTGCTATCGCACCGTGTTTGTATGCACTTGGTATGTGCGTGCGATGGCATGGTATGCAGACTGTTCGTACATTGAACAGGCCAGGGATAATTTTTGAAACATTTTTTTTTCTCCATTCTGATCCTTCGTCCGTCCGTATCCATAACTATAAAGGAATTCTCTTTCTCCCTCTCTCATTACATACAAAACGTTAAACATGTTGTTTCTACACAGGCATTGATGTGTATTGAACAACAAGGGAACAAGATGACGTTGCGTCGAAGACGTTCTAAAGTTTACTTGGTCCATTTTATGCAGCTCAATCAACAACGGAACGAACCCTATAAAGAAAATCCCAAGTAAATGAATGCACGGTGACTGACTCTCTTATTGTGTGAGTCTCAATAAAAAAAAGTTGCTTCTGCTGCTGGGAACCGAGTACAAATGAACAAGACACAAATACACGCATAATATTATATACATAAGTACACATGCTTGCAAGAAATGAAAACACATGTACTATCAACATGTACAGGATGCATATGTTCACAAAATAACAACACGATCAAGTTTACTTACATTTTAAACATTGAATTGCTCTGTATTGAGAAATAAAGCAGAAACGGCAGTAACATCAGCACTAGCACCAAACTTGCCAGTATTGCAGAGTCAAAAAGAACAAGATGCCTATACAGGCAGGCAGGCCTGTTGAATGTTTTTTTCTTCTTGTGGATGCCTTTTGCGTTTTCGTGTTATCTGTCTTTACTGCATATACTTGATCTGCCAGCCTTTTTCCTAACTTACCTTTTCTAAAATGCTCTATGTACATTGTATTATGCCCTCATGTATGTAGGTACATACATGCTAGCATGGGTGTAATGCATGGAGCACAAATAGATCCATTCTTGAATCCCTCATGAAAAAAAATTACTCTAAACTTTGTCGAGTTTAGTTAGTTGTTCTACAGGCTCTCACAGGGATACACACATGTGCGTACACTCTGTGTCGATTTATTCGAGGTATCGTTGTTCACAATTGTTGTTACTGTTGACGTTTCTGTTGTTTTCACATGAACAAGTAGCCTTGTTGTAAAGTTCTCTTTAACTGTGGTGTGAGTGCTACATGAAAACGGATTTTTAGTGGTCGTTCCTAAGGGCGCCTATAAATGACAATGCCGTGCAATCAAAATGGGTGCCTGCATATTACCGACACCCGGAAACAAGTTTTGATTTGCAGTGATTTTGGATTTGACACATTTTGCCGGAGAGAGCCTGCATGCTAATCCGCGTGGATACAAAAATTTGTGTGAACGTGTGAATTCACACTGTGCCTCTATACCATTCCATTTGAACTTTTAACATTGCGAGACAAGAGCATTAAACACATTGTTTTGTTGGAGACATTTCATTTTCTCACCTTGCTTACCTGAGCGGAGGATTAAGCGGCTTCTGCCTTGAGTTGTGTGGATGCTAATGGTAGAATTGATATTGATCTTGAATTGGTCATCTTGAAATTTTTCTTTCATTTCGACCGAAGCATCATCATCACGAAAACACTTTGCACACACGAAAACTAGCCGTGTTTGTGCATTTTGTCTTGGCCAAGGAAAGGAAGTGCCTTGTTTTCCTCCTGTGAATAATATGTGAACTTCATACTTAACTTTTATCCTGTTTGCCTCCATCAGGAGACTACATAGAGATTATTGTTATTATTATCACAATGTATGATTGGTATAATTACCATGCCATTTTTCGCCGGAATTGTTGACCGTTTCTTCGTGAATACCACTTCAGTGGTGGTGTGTTGTTTTGTGTAAAGAGGATATCTACTGTTGCTTCTGACGTTTCTCGGAAGAGTTACAAAATCAGCTTAGCATGTGTTTGTAAAGAGAGAAAGAAACAAGCAAAAGCAAAAAGGAAGCCAGCAATACAGTGTTATTTTGTAAAAACTTGTAAACTTGTAGTGGCTGGCGACATAAAGCCTGAGCCGGTGATGATGATTACGATGCTGACGGCATACTACATTAAAACTTATCGTGGAGAATGAGATTCATTTTTTTCTTGAGAGAGTATTTTATTGTGTTTCTTTGCCTGACTGTGGATACTATTGAATGAAAACTTTTTTTTCTGGGTTCGGTTGGGTTATTTTTTTTTCTTTCGTGGATAAGCCAGTTTCACCGTTTATACTAAAAGAGGAGAAAAAGACGAATAATATGTTCTCTCACTTTGACTGAGTAACGTTTTGATGATGATAATAATATGTACTGGCATGAAAAAACCGGCATGAATAAATATACCAACCAGAGAGGACGTGCTTAGAACATTTTTTTTCTTGCAATCGAACAATCTGGCGGAGACCAGGCTTGTTAGTGGTTTGTACTAGTAGTGTGCCCGTTTTGTGCTCATTTTCACAGTGTGTCCAGCAAGACAGAAAAAATAATAAAGTACACAAGTGTGTGGCAGTGGATTCATTTCGATGAGGAGATTTTTTGGTGACAAGACCATTTTCTGTCACAAGACAAAAAAGAACAAGTCAACTTGCCATTTTTATGACTTTATGTCAAAAAAAATTTATCCACAAAAGTAGATATAGAACAAGATATTATCTCTACGGTTTTATTATCATTTTTTCGTTTTGTTGTTGCTTCTCCTGGTCGGTGGACGGATGAATAAATGGAATAGCTCACGAGGATGATGATACATTATTTGCTTACTACTATTTCTACTTATTATTATGCTTGTACTTTTTGATATTACTGAGCATAACAATAAAGTGTAGGATAAATTACGACAAGATGAGCATGAAAAAACATTTTTTATGTGACCAGCAGAATTTTTTCATAATCTTGTTTCCAATGTGTGCTGCTCCTACCTACCACCCGGTTTTTAAGAAAAAGAATCAGTCATCGTAAATTTGTTTTCTGTGGACGAGGATTATTGTCATCCTTCACATCATCTTCAGTTTCATCACTTATTATCCTGACCTGGTGACTGTTTACCTTTTCATGCTGCTAGATACTCTCTCCTGACCGAAAAACGTATCCAATTACCTGGACAATAAACTGTAATAATTAATATAATTATATAGCCAGATCTGTCCTTACACCTAAGGTGATATCAGCTTCCTCTACTTTTGTCATTTTGGTGCATGTCACGTTGTCGTGGTGGAGTCGTTTCATGAAAATGGAAATGGAGTTGAGTGGTTAGTACATTTGTCGCCCTAGTAATCCTGTTCCTCAGGCTGTAACCGGAGAAATAGTAAAAGCACATATATTGTGTTGTTTTCACGCGATATTTAAGTGGCTTTATAGACCTCTGGGTTGAAACTGTACTAAACTAAAGGAAGAACTGTAAGCCAGCAACTCAGTGAAATTTGAACTGCTTGATGAATACTTTATAAAGAGAAAGAAGGAGAGACCAAGCAAAAAAAAGCAACGAAAAAGACGTGATACGGAAAAGTAATAGAAAAAACTAGCTCTAGATGATTGCAAACGTCCTCAACACAAAGAGTAAATGTAAACAAAACGGCGAGCAAAGAGCGAGAGTAAAAAATTGCACAATAGTAAAACTTGAACGTGAGTATGTGTATTTTTTTTTACTAAGCGTAAGCAACGGCACAGAAGAAGCAACAAGTGACATGTCCAGCCAAACGTAACTCATAGCCCCGCAAGAATAGTACAAGAGAGAGAAGTAGAAAAGTTGTGAACAGATATGTATCTCTTATTTGTTATTATTTTCCTCAGTGAGTAAAACTGTGTGCAGAAACATACAAAGAGTTGTGTTGTGTGTGAGTTGATCTTGTTCCTGGGATTACTAGTGGTGGTATTGCGAAACAAACAGACACCCGACAATTTACCCTACCACTTTGTCATAATAATACTGTTTTTTACGTTTTATTACACTTACATACAGTACAGACATATTACCGTGTTTTTGTGTGCGTTTTTGCGTATGAACAACTTGAAGTTTATGTGTTTGGAACTCAACCAACAAACAGGAAAAAGAAAGATACTAGATAGCGATATAACAAGAAATGTGGAAAGGATGATAGAAATGAAGTAGATGTTTTGTATTTTTCTCCAGAAAAATTGTAGTATTAATGATTGTCTAGTGTGATGTTTTCTTTTCGTTCTTTTTTATATATGCAAAATAGTAAATGAAAAAAACAACAAAAAATGGATGTTGACAGCTTATGTCAAACAATAACAATCATATTTTAAAAAGTGAGAGATATAAAAAAGTAGGTTTTTATTATAAAGCTGCTGATTGTTGAGAATTATTAGCAAGGAAAGATGACAGGTTGAGATTATGTCAAGTTTCAGACAGGGTGTCAACTTTATGCTTACTTGTTGGTACATACATCCATTATTTTTGCCATTGTGTATTTCTCCTGCTGGTGGAGTTGTTCTTTTGGAAATTTGAAATGAAAACGATGATCACGACGATGAACATGTGTGACTAAGAGTGAGTGGTAAATTCACTGACGCGTGCAGATTTCATTTGTGTGTTTTGAATAGAGAAAAAGGGTAAACGCCTTAAATCTCGTCCTTGTCAATTATATCTTGTCCACATCCTTCAAAATGCTATTGGTCAGCGAAGTAAGTGAAATGATGTCAGAAATGTTTGGGCAGTGGCGTCGAAGAACAATCACAGCCAGCAGTAGACGACAAGCTGCTGCTGTTTCTGCCAGAAATGGTCCCCAGATTTCCAATAATGGGGGAGGCGCCCGGGGAAGAGATATGTCAGGTGACAGTGTAGTATTTACCGGAGAAAGCGACATTAAACCCAGCTCGGCAGCAGGGTCCACATTTTTACCAGTTTCTTCCTCTGTAGTTCCAGAATCTTTCCAAATGTCCGCGGGTAATGTGGAGGGAAGGCGCAGTGAAAATTATCGTCTTCGCCCTAGTATTAGTAGCGATAGTGGCAAAATTGTTGATAGTCGCTCTGGTAATTACACAGGCGGTAGCAGCAATAACAACAGTGGTAATAGTATTAGTAGCAGTAGTAATAAGTCTGTTAAGAGCGGTCGTCGTCATAGTAATAATAGTAACATGGTGTACTCAAAATCCAACTCGTGCGCAAACTCGTCCAAATCCGTACATGGATTCAATCTCGTCTCTGTGATTTTAGCTCAGACGCTTATTCTCATGTGTTCCGTGTGCTGTTCCAGTAAAGTCTACAATGTTCATTGGAACACTTCAAATCCCATGTAAGTAAAAAGATAAATATTTTTTTCCTTCCTCCTTTTTATTTGCTTTTCACTATCTTGCACTTTACACCTTCAATAGAATAATTGTGTTTCAGTGTAATACGTTTAGTACAGTTTGGACAAAGTTCACCAAAACATGTCGCCCTTATGATATGGAACAACGGTATTTGGACTGACGTCGTTTTTATGATGTCATGTTGAATAATAACTGATGGAATTTAATATTTTTTATTACTATTAAATAAATTAAATACCAAACTCGTTAAATAAATCCTCCCATATAATCAAATATCAACGACGACCAGGACATCCTACTGAAAGACCTCGGTGTCTTTCCACCCAGCATAGCACAACATTGCTTCGTGCATGCGTTATTTGTTTTTCTCACTCTGTAAACAGTGAGTGTTGTTATTTTTAACATACAGACTTGTGACCATCTTCTTCTCTATTTACCCAACTACTGACTTGACTTTCCTCATAGTCTTATTGCAAAGCACGGCAGGAATTTTCAACGTTTTTCACTGGTGTTGCTGCAAACCATTAGAAGTAGTTGATTTGCTTACGAACACTGAACCTCTTTTACCTAGATTGACTGATGACTCTGGTAACAGCCTCGTAAAGAAAAAAAAAATATCATAACTATTTCCAAAGTAGCAATAGCAGCAGAGTAGTTACACAGTCAGTCAGTCAGCATGAAATGTTGACTTTTGGTGTTTAAGAGGGAGGACAATGATGGTAATAGTTTGTTGTTATGTATGCTAACATAACGAATAACGACTAACGTGTAGAGTTTACACAGTGGTTTCACAGTCACAATATTATTATTATTATTTCCACAGTATTTTAATGAATGGCTCCTCTTGTTTTATTTTTATTATCCCTGCTACCTTTGGAAGCGCCAATGTATGACGCTTCCTTGCTTCTGCTTGTTGAGCTCGCAAATGTAAACACATAAAAATCAGGTGGGTTCTCCTACCAGAGGCGGAGTTGAACTTGGTAATAATATAATATTAGTACTGGTGATTTTTTTGGAATGTTGTAAGTCTCGAATGATTCAGCAATTAAATTTATTGTCAATTTAATCAATTATTCTTATTTTTATTAATTAAAAATCTAAAGGATGAGGAGAAAAAAATATTTTAGAGTGAAATAGAAAGAAAAAATTCTTGGAAATTCCTAGCAAAGAGAACGATGATCTGCACCTGCAGGTGGTAAAGTCTTTAGAGTTTCGAGCGTAATATATAATGAGAATGGAACAAGAAGACAACAAGCCTCACCATTTTTTGTGGTCATGACGCTGTTGATAATGATGTTGATGAGAGGAGTGAGTCAGGTAGTTTTTAAATACCTAATTGCAGTTTTTTCTTCCTTTTTTTGTCGCAACTCTTCCCCTCTCCTGTAAGAATACAAATAATCATCGTCAAAGATATAAAATGAATGAATGAATGAACGGTTGAGTGAGCATGAAGATGGATAAAGGAGAGAGAGAGAGAGAAAGAGCGGTGACGAAGGCAGAAGTAGTGTAGCTATATGCGTATGTGTTGCGTTGTGTTATCCGTTTTTATTGCATTCTCAATCGTCGTCAAGTATTGCACACTCTTCCTTTCTTCGCACAAGACAAGGAAAAGAATAGAGGAAAAAGCTGTTAGATCATTGACTGTAAGTCCTGCTGCTGCTGGTGATGCCGATGGTAATGATGATGAAGAGGATCTCATCCCGTTGGTGAAGTTTATAATGACGTAATGAGAAAAATGAAACAATTCTATTAGCGCACAATATCACTCTCTCACGCTGCCATTACCTATATACAGATATTCTCCATCTCACTCGTAACTTGTTTTGAATTTGGCTGTATCAAGTATTTTGAAAATTCAGTTAGGACACTTCACATCTTTATGTCTTGGTAAAGCGTTGACTGTCTGTATAATCATCGTCATTAAGATGGCGAACTACGGGGAAGAAAGTAAGGTAATCACATTAGAAGTGCTTACCCTTTTGAATGTGAGTGAAGAGAGACATATAGTAAATACGGAATGCACCACGGCTTGCCCTCTTGTATTATTATGTAGTTAACGGGAAAAAGCAAAAGCAAGCTCATCCTAATTAATTAGGTAATTAATTAAATTACATTTTCCTTCTTCTTTGTCTCCCTTCCATCTTTTCGCATTTATGTTTGCCAGGCAGACTATCATCATCATCCTCGTCGCCATTCTCCGACCCACCAGTACCACACTGTGTTTTCGTCATGCCCCTTGTTGTTGGTGTGTAATAGAAAGACAGAGCCACCAATGAAGAAAACGAGGATGGCATGGCAGCAACAAAATAATTTCTCATACTCGAGCGAGAATAATATCTGCAGCAGATGGATGAAATAAAAAATATGGCAGGTTCATTATTCCCTCGCACAAAACATCGCCGTGTGTGCTGTGCACGTTGACTTAATACCTCTTCCTTTTCAAAAGGAAAAAAAGGGTTATTTTTTCGCTATTATTACAGTCTTCTTGTTACACTGTTCCATGAAAACAGCACAAGCCAAACACAGACCAGCAGCAAACGTCAGTCAGCCCGTCAGGATGAAATCTAGTGAAGCTCAATAAATACAAAATATGTAGAACATAACACGTACACACATACCTTCTACATGAGTTCACGTACAAGTATTTAATAAGTACATACATCATCATCATCATCATCATCACTATCGTCATTATTATCATTTGATCCTGTCCTTCGCCTTTTTACACAACAAACTTCCTTGCCATCATCATCTCACTGAGCCGTCTTCGCACCGTTGGTTTACTCATTTATGCATGCCAGGCTGGTTTTGAGCTTTCATACACTACTGAATAAAATAAATATACCAAATATCAACATGAAAAAACACGCTTACATAACATATCTGTAAAAATACATTTCTGTTGACTTTTTCGTAATATTAATTGTGTTTATGATATACTATTATGATTTCTTTTCATTATCATCTCCTATTCTCTCTCCCTCTACTCCAATTCAATAAGGCTTTATCGCTTCGCTGCGTCAAGAATACAACTTGTTTCGCTCTTTCGACTGCTGTGTTGTTAATTAGTGTGTATGCTCACCCAGTCATTTCTTCATCAAGAGCAGAAGTTCACTTTTGTAGTAGTACAAAAACCAGCCACTGTTTTTTCAACCTTACCTGGAGAATTACTCCAGGAACATGAACGGTTTCACTCTCCCAATTTGGCTGGTTATGATTAATCTTGACTTGCTCTCGTTTGCTTGCTCGCTCGGTTTCCTGACTCTGTTAATTGTATTAAGGCTCATTAGTACTCCCAAAAGTCTCGCTGAACATGCAATTGAATCATCGCTTTTGTTGCTGTTATTAGGATTTATTATTCATTTTTGTGTATTTTTTCATGGGGAATTGGAGAAATCCTTCGATGGCAAATCCCTTCTAAAATATGTCATGTCGTCTGGTGATGATTATGATGCCGATGACGATTTCAGATGGATCGTCAACGCTAAGGCTGTTGACGGTTGTGTAGCAATAGCAATCCAGGGGCATTGTGACATGCTTAAAAAATCCGGTTATTAATACTCATATTCAAAGAAAGAAGAACGTACATGTGTATGTGTAATTAGTCGTCATTATCCTTTCATTCTGGTGGTAATTTGTCCTCACCTCGATGTCTTTTAATATTGAGGAAATAGCGGAATTTTTGACCTTCCATAAAATCCTCAAATACGTGTACAAACATGGTTGGTTTACAGAAAGACAAAAAATAATTTTTAATTTGTTTCCTAAGAAACCTCGGCTTCTCATTATTACAAGACTCAGATAAGCTTTTAAGCTGCTTTGTGAAGCTCAGAAAAGTTGCCTTGCATTCTTTTCTGGAGATGGTGTTTGTTATGGCTGTTATTGCAGTTTCTTTGTTGTTGTTGTTGTTGCTTCTGCTGCTTCTGATGACGATGATAATGATAATAATGGTGATGGCTAGAGACAGGTAAAGCATCATTGTACCAACAATAAATCAATTTAATTACTAAAAGATGACACTAGAATATAAGCGGTTGGTGGTCAATCCTTCCATCTCCTTTTTCGCTGTACTCAGTGGTGGTGGTGTTGACGATGATGATGGTCATAAGGGTAAAATACATAATCGGTTGGTTACATTGCACTCGCCGCAATAACAGCAGCAGTAAAAAACGATAATGTACACTCACAATTCAATCTGTATTCACAGCAGCAGCAGCAGCAGCCGTCTTCCCAGTAGTGATTACGCAACACCATTGTTAATTGTTGACTTTCTCACCATCACCACTGCAGTGTGGGCATATATGTATGTGTGCAAGTATTATCATTATCAAGCGTGAATCATCTTCTTTGGCCATCACCATCGTCACCATCTCGTGCTTCCTTGATGATTTTAAATATGTTTTCTGCCTGATTTGTTCGAAGAGCTTAAATTTAAAAAATGGGAGAAGCGGGTTATGTAGCTATAGGCAAAGCTTGCAAAGAATAAGCACAAAAAATAGTCATTAAGTTGACTTTATGTTCTCCCTCTCCCCGAGCATAATCCCAACTCAAGTACACATTGTCCACTCACTACACGTCTACCTGTTCGCTATTTAAGTTGTGAGTATGTGTGCAATGTTTACAGTGCCTTGCGCTGTTCAAATACTTGACGGTTGAATTTTTTCCACTTTATTCCTAATGTACCTAAAAGTATTACTATTATTTTAAGAGACCGACATAGAAGGGAAATGAATAAGAGATTTAATTGTTTTCAGCTCGTCACCATCATCATCAGTACCAGAAGCGTTGTCGAATCGTCCCTCTCGACGTTGAATACGAAGAAAGGATCTTCTTTGTTTCAAAGCTTTAGGCTACCCGTCATTCTCCGTCTGAAAAGGAAGAAGACGCGGATCATGATGAGAGGGCCATTTTTGTCGATAACGTTTTCATTTTTGCATAAGTTGGCTATTCATCGTGGAATATTTGCCATCATCCTCAAATGATACGATGAAGGGAATGACGGGGCTCATAACCAATAAATAATTAGCCAATTTTTCAGCATGCCTGTTCGATCCTTCCGTTCCTTAGTGTAAACGGTAAAGGAATGTAAAAGGTTCAGCTGGCGAAAAGGAGTTGGGATGGGAAATTAAATGACTAATTGTAAGTACGTTGCGACGTTGAGAATTCATTCGTGCTACATGTCATTCTGGTGGGTAGGTGCGTACTCTCTTAAAGTAGCCAAACTCACACAAAATATTCTCATCCTCATCTTCCGTCAGATTAATAATTCCGCTAGCATCGTACAGTAGCAAAATGGCATCGGCAGAGACGAGCGAAGAGTTTCCAAATGAAAAGGGAATGGCTCTGCAATTGAAGAATAGTGACTTGACGATGAATATACAAAGTAGAGGAAGAGCGTTTTTATTGCCATTTGCCAGTTATGTCTGTAGTTTATCACGGCACGTCTGTCATCTTCTCTTTCGTTTCTTGTGTTCTCCCCCTTTCACCCTTTTATATCATCCACAAAATAGTGTTAACTGAGTGTCATCATCATCAACAGCATCACCAGCGTAATGATAAGAATTGACGATGATAAAGCTAGCCAGGCCAAAAGTGTGTCTGCGTTTGTGTGTGTGTGAGAGAGAAAAAATCAAGATGAGATTTTTAGTGCTTCGAATGAGTTGCTAGTTTAGTTGTACATGTAGTTTGTGGTGTGGTATGCTAATTGAAAAATTAAAATAAAATAAGGATGGAAAATTGCATTGTGTAAAAAAATAATGTCATGTTATATAGCTTGGGAAAAAGGGAAAGCATTCATATTAAATTCCACTTTACTGCTTCTGCAGCGAAAATGATGAGGACGACGCGGTGACTACGATACGATGACTTTGATGAAGAGGATGGGATTTACGGTGTTGTCATTCATTTAACATTTTTTTCACTATTTCCCCCTCATATAATGGCTTATTATTACATACACTTGAATAGTCGACGACGAAGAAACGATACGGCGATCATGCTGGTGACGTGTGTGTGTGTCAGGTAAGCAGCCAGCCAGTCAGTCATGCATCTCAAAGGCAGCAACTCGTCATCGTGTCGGCTGTAACTGTAATTGAAACAAAGTGGTGCTGCCACTACTGGTAAACATACACACACACATACACTCCTCAAACGAAACTTGTGAGCATCACCTCATTCATTTTACTTTAAACAAGCTTTGTTTTGTCTTCTTCGTAATATTCCGCTTCTGTTGCTGCGCGGCTGGTGCTGCTAATAAATAAATACGTTTTTGCATTTCAAATCCCCCATCAAATAAGAGATTTTTCTAGATGTAATAATAATAATAAATTTTGGCAAAAGAAAAGAGACACAGAATAACATAGAGAAAAATAGCAGTTCAAGCCCTTTTTCATTTAATTCACTCATCGTAAAAATATAATGACTATCATCATTATCATTATCAAAAGGAAAAGAAGTAATCGTCACCCTTAAGGCGTTATTGCAAAAGATAATGTGATTCTTAATGATTATCATATACTATTTTTTCTTCTCTGTCACTAATGCGTATCTCCCACTTCTTGATTAGTAGCAGAGCCAGCATCTCACCGCGTTTGATCGGTTTCTATTTATGAGGCGGCGGCAGCAGCAGCAGTTAGTGGAGAAACTTGTCAAAGGATTTTTTTTACTAACGGTGTTATAGTTTCTCCTCTGCTGCAGCAACACCACTGCACACGGGTGTAAAGATATGGACGTGATAAGTTGTGGTAGCAATAGGCCAGAAATCCTGCTTGAAATCTTGCTGATTGCGTTCCTGCACGATTGTCGATTATACTGTTAGGTTGAGTATCGTAGAATATTGATTGGTTTGAAACTTATGGCGATGGCCATCAAGATGAGATGATGATGATGCCGTCAAGTGGTTTGGTTTGGGAGTCAGATCAAGTGTTGATGTTGTTGGTGTTGTATCACGTCATTTTTCATGGTAATGAAGTAGATCAAGCTCTGTTAATCGCCTGCTGTATATTATGCTCATTCCTTCTCTCTCTCTCTCCTCTAGCTTTTCTGTCATTCCATGACAAACAATGCAATAACAGAACAACAACATATAATTGTCATTGTGATATTTCCAAAATATGGTAATTAAACGTGAATGTGAACAACGTGTAATAATCGCAATAATAAAATTCAAATGACATTCGTATTATTTTCACAATTGTTGGTGGTTACTTCACGTCGTTTATTAACAACAAAAACGAAAGAAAAAAACAGGATGACCACGTGGAAATGTAAAATAGTCAATAACACAAATCATAACGAACAGAAATAATGAACAAACAGCAGAAAATGTGGAGTGGGTGATGAAGTGATGATTATGGCATGCATACAAAAGTACAATATACAAACAAAAATTGATTATTTTATGGTTTTTTTTGTCGAGGTTTTTTTCAGCAGAAAATAAATAAAATATATCAGCTAATTGTAAAAAACATGAATAATAATAACAGCTACACGAAAGTCAACTACTCCCTTTTTTTCCTTTAATTACAATTTTCGCCTTCCTCCTCTCCCCTTTGTTTCCCTCTCTCTCCTCTGAATATTTTAGCTTTTTGAACGTACAGGTAAAAAAAGTCGTTCGACACACACGTACGCAGAGACACAACTTGGTACGGCATTTCTCTCGACACCGTTGACTCCTTGAGTGTTTGTTGGTGTTGGTGGTTATTCGAATGGGAGTAGTAGTTTTTTTCCCCTTTTGCTAGTTTGCGTATCAGTGCCGGTGTGTACTTGCAGACTTACTGTTAGCAGAAGTGGTAGTAATAAATGGCAATGATAAATTATGACAAATCAAAGGTGATTTAAGATCAACCTCATTATCCACTCATGACCAACTAACTTCAAAAAATATCATTGCCTATGTATATGTTGTCGTTTCATCATATCGCCAACATCGTCAATATCAGTGTTAACTTTTGTGTATTGTTGTACAGCTTTTTGGGCTATATTCTCTATTCTTCCAATCTGTATTTCTGCTGTAATAGTAAAATTGCGCATTCATTTTTTTTACAAAAAGCGTTTTTTCTCAAAAGTCATCTAAATAATAATGACTAACGACAGCAACTATGCCAAGCAGGAGGAGACAATATCGATTTTTTTCATGAAAAAAAAGAAAAGTGGTTGTGAAAATGATGTTGTTGATGGTTTAGTAGTGGTAGTGATGGGGGTGATGCTTTTGAAATCAGTTATTTTTACGAGTATTCATCCTGACATTCAAGAAATAAGGTGTAAATAAACGTGCTTAAAAAGTTTTTAAAGAGTGCGTTTTTTCAACAAAATCATAAAAAAATGTAATTTTGATGATATTTTATGCGTCTGGCCAGCACAGTACAGTATTGTTCACAATCGCATTCGACGTTATTGGAATGCCTATTTAGAGAAAAAGGATGTGAGCATTTAAGTATATTTTTTATAGACTTCTTCAACCGTTACCGTTGTTCTCTATCAGGAAAACAAGATATTTTTTATATGTGCACAAGCGTGTATTTTTTCCTCTCTAGACAATTTTTATTATTGTATATTCGTTTCAACTTTTCATCGTAAATCAATTCAATAAAATGCTTATTACTACATGTGTTGAACTAAACCTTATTTTTTGTCATATTTTGCAATCTTGATGAAGTGACGGGGAATATAGTTGCTTAGTTTATTTTGTAACCAGAAGAACGAAAACAATGAATTGGCCAATAGACAGGACAGTAGATTATATTAGGGTAATACCTTATACACTTTATTGAATAACCGATAAGGAAAACGGAACCGAGTAGAAAAAGGATGTATACGTGTGTGAACGTGAAGAACAGGCTGATTATTAATATATAAAATCCAATATACTTTAAATTTTTAAATATTATGCAAATGTGGGTGTACTAAACTATATTTTTACAGAGACGATAATACGTTAAATTTTATCACATAACATTATGGCTAGCCATTTTTGCGTTTTACAAGTTTTGTGCACATTATGCTCATATGAGGAGTAAAGACATGTACATATATTTTAAAAGTTTGACTTGCCGCGCTGCAGGTGACTTAAAAATATAGCTGTTATAACTGTTGACTGGTATGGTTACGGGTTATGGACTACACAAGACTCATTCAATCGAATAAACATCACCGGTTTTTTAATGCACAATTTTATTTTGTATTTTACGATAACTAGACAAAAAAATCGCACAGCAATTTGTTTCATAGCCTTTGAGTGAAAAAAGAAAGATTTTTTTTTAAAGTTGGAAGTTACGCATTGCCTTGATTATTTTGATATGATTTTTGTACGAGACATCAATCAAAACCATCTCAATTGAATTCTCTTTCTCGTTCCACTACTACTACCATCACCACCACCGCCAAAAAAACCACTAATTGAGTAGGCACAAACAGTACCAAGTACATAATAAACGGCGAATCAATGAGTGGCACATAAAAAGAGCTACTCTGTATGTAATTTGCGCATAATTTATTTTACGGCAACATACCAGCGGCTCATTATTTATGTTAAACTGCTAATTAAAACGGCTCTTCGACTAGTTTTTATCGACCAAAGTGAAATTTTCTGGTTTGACGTTGTCACATTTAAAAAAATAAAATAGCATGTTGATTGTTATCAAAATTATAAAATTGCCACCATCATCGTCGACGTCTTTTCATTGAAAAACTTTTAAGATTGACAACAAATGCTAAATGACTTTTATCACCGGCGGAATATAAAAAACACTGCTTTAAATGGGTACACATTGAAAAAAATGGTGAAAAATTGGTGCTATGCAGGTGAGTGGCTACTAGCATTTAATAAATTATAGAACTTTAAACAAGAGGAAACCTTGGACATGGTCATCACATCACACACTGATGAAGAAAATTTATCGCAATAAAAATTGTTGGTTAGTAGACAAGGTGTGAAATGTGGGATATCAAATTTCAAAAGATAGAGCCAAAATCACGTATAAATATTTTTGTAAACAAAAAAATGCAAAATAAGTGTGCAATTTATTACGAAAAACAGGACTAATTTATGTTGTAGTTGACATTGTTTTGTTGTCACTTGCTGCTTCCTCTTTACGAAAAACGATAAACAAATCGAGAAGGCTTATAAAGTTAGCAGACAAAAACCGTTTTGTTTGTGTCTGTGTCTCTGTGTTTCTGTTTTCTTTGAAAAAAAGTAAACAAACTTGCCTCTCTTTTTTAACATGTCTTTGACTTTTGTGATTTGTAAAACAACTACGACAACAACAACAGTATGAAATACAGCGTTTCTGGCAGAATAGGTCACTAGAGAACAGCAAAATTTCTCCAATAAATTTATTAATCAACACAACAACGAGTCTATGTAAAATAATCTTAAGACATCTTCTTGTCAGACAGAAAAAAACTGCAAACTACAGAAACAAAAATGCAACTCTTATTACACGATGTGAGCAATTAGCAATTTAGCGGTAATTATTTTTATACGTGCATACCATTAAAAGCCTCACCAAAGTGCAAAGGTACCTGGGCTGTTTATGTTATCACTTTGGTCGTGGTGCTGGGTTGATGACGGTGGCGGTGGTAACCAAAAAATGTGAATGTGGTCGTTTTTGTTGCAGGGAAAAGAGGAAAAAAAGTAATTAGTAAAGAAAGAAGAGAAGCGGAGTCATTTAAAAGTTGAACAATTAAAATACATTATGCGAGGTGTGCATCCTGTTTAAATCGTTTCAGCATTTATTTAATTATCCAAACATTAATTCTACTTTTTTTTCATCTTTTTCGTCTTTCGTGCTCCGCCTTTGTGGTTGTATCGACCCCGTCATTTTCTCTGGTTTCTCCTTATCTTCTGGCTTGTTGTCGTGCTGGTTATTATGGTTATGATCATTGAACATAATATGCATATGTGATGATGAAGGTATTGTATGCACGAGGGATGATGTCCTTATCCCTTTTTAAAAAGAAGTCATTTTCTAACTGTTTTATAATCTGTCACCTCCTTTTGACTGATTGCGTATAGGAGTTCCGACGAAGGAACAAAAGTATTTTATTTGATATCATGATATGTTCCGTATACAAGCCTACTTACATTTGCAATTTTTTTGCGCTATGGCGGTGAATAATGAGGATGAAAAATAATTATTTGCTTAAGAAAAGTGTTTTTTTTCTTTTCTGATGATGATGAGGAGGATGAGAACGATGATGATTATCATGATCACGTTGTTGTCGTTCGACCGTTCATCGTTTCGCGTTTTTGAACAGCGGAATATACAATGATAAATTTGCTCATGTTCCTCCTCCGCTTCCTCTTTTCTGCCGCATCCATCCATCATGATCATCTGCAGCCGCAACAGCAGTTCGTTCGTCTACTTTTTCCTCTTTAGCTTTCGTCTTCGTTTCTCTCCTCTTCGCCATGCCACATGACATTTGCATTTGCAAAGAAGCAACAAGATAAACACATTTTATTTAAATAAGTTATTATTAAGTGTGCGTTCTTATTTGTGCTGCGACTATATAAAATAGGTATGTTGTCGTATGTACCCACTCTACCTACATACTATTATCCGTTTCATACAACAACAATCTATTTAGCAAAGAAATGTTTGCTCACGACTGTCGGCGCTCGGACAAGAATGCATTTGAGTGTGTACCTAGGTATATTATTCTTGCTGATGTCGTACGTGACGCTTTCAATGGGTCTGTTCCCCTTACAGCACACTTTTTCGCAAAACACATTCTTTGGTCAGTGGATACTGAAAGGTGGTAGTGGTGGTTCTACTGCTGACAATGCGCTCTTTCATACTTTATATGCTGTGCTGAAGGCGTACCTAATAGGCTTGCCTGCCGAAATAGCTGAAAAAATTGCAAGGGAAAAAAATCCCAAATTTACATGCTTCACATCACATCACAAACATCAACAACATCATCATTGATGCTAATGTCGGTTTTAAATACAAATACAAACAAACGACTAAAATCAGGTATGCATACTCCACAATATTCTTACAACCTATACCAATGCCTTATTAGTGGCCGTTGGTAGGTCATTTAGGATGAATGCGTTTGGTTTTAAAAATCGGTTTTCTACCTATTCTTGATTGTAAGAGCAATAACGATAATAATAGTAATATGTCATTGAGAACATGACAACGACTTTGACTTCGTGTGTGTGCTGCAGTTGTCATTGATACACTCAACCTAGCTTTTTCCAAAGGAATATTGGATGGAATGCTGATGAAATGAAATCTTCTGACTGGCTTCGTCTATAAAATTGTCTCGTCGTCGTCGTCATCATCATCACCGACTTCATCATGTATATGTATATACCTAATACCTAAGCGTTTTTATTCTGGTTTCTAATGGAATCTTGTTCTTTCTGTTTTTTTTAAATCATCGAATTAGTCCAGTTTTGTCTTTTTACTCCCGCTCTCTATTTCTCTGATCTTCTGATACTGTTTAAGTAATCATGGATGTGATGTGTGTATCAGTAAACTTAAGATTTTTTTTCTCGCTCGTTCTGCAGTAATGGCTCCACCGGTAACATGAGCTGAATTGGTTAACTCCCAATTTTCTCATGATGATGATGCTGCTCATCTTGTTCTCATATAATTTACTGTGCTTAACTTACACACACATACACTTGCTCTTCTAAAGCGCATTTTATTCAAATCAAATAGCCTCTTGTTGTTTTTTATGTGAGCTTGATTGTCCCGGTGATGATGATGATGTTAATGCATTTCGCTTTTCTTTTAACAACACAAGCATACGACGAGTGAGACAACGACACTAAGGCTTTACTGACGACTTTCGGGAACGAGCGAAATGAGCAATAATTCCTGTAAAAATCCAAAAAGGTATGCGACAGCATTTTTACACACAGTAGTCGTAGCCCCCTTGTATTTTTGTCTGCTTGGCGCGAGTAGTATTGGCAGGAGACAAGGTAGTGTGATAGTGATGAAAATGACAGTCAATTTATGTTTATGGGATACAGATGTAAAAATGATTCCACTTCCCACTCCTACCAATAATCTATCTATCGCCTCGCTCTCTCTCTCTCTTACAGTAAGGAAAAAGATAAAAAGAGTAGTACGCAATGTGCTACTTATATCCACTTTTGTCTCCCATTGAAATTGTCAAAGGCAAGTGTAAAGTGACATTGAATGATGATGATCATCATCATCGACGTCGGAAGTTTTGATGAAAAAAATACGTAAATAAATAAACGCGAAAAAAATAATAAAAAAGGAAATTTGCAAAAAGCGGACAAATTACAAGGAAATATCAAACAGGTCACAAATGTTTCCTTTCTTTCTGTAAACTTGATACTTTAGTAGAGAGCGGCGTCATTTACTAACATATTCAGTTGCAGGAAAATGTAATATTTATTGGAAAAATAATAACGACCTGAAGTGACTGATAATGTATTGTCAGCGTCAGCTTCATCAAAAACAACAACACAACAACTAAAGCGACCTTTCTGTGCGTTTGTTAGAGACTCAATGAAAGCACTCTCTCTCTCTCTCTCGATTCCCTCTAGTCTAAACCGCTTTGTATTTCATATTCCCTTCTTATTTTACCCCGTGAAATACTATTATTATTTCAATGTGTTTCTGTTCCACTAGAGACGTTTTTTTACTTCTGAGGCCACCACGAGAAACACAAAAGAGGAAAAGAAATAGCGGAGAATTCTTTCACTTTGTAAATTATAGCAGTTTCTTGAATCCAGATGTTTGAATAGAGAAGAAGTAAAACTATTTGAATTTTTTGGCACATGATTCGGAATCATAGTCGGTTGGTCTTACCATTATTGAGAAGGGAATGCGCCGTTGTAGTAAAACTTGCAGCGGTGGGGATGGCAGCAAAAACGCATTTTATTTGAGTTGACATGATTACACTCGTAGTACAGTAGTTGTAGATGATAAAAGCCAAATAAAACACGGTTGATAAATAGTAGTGGTAAAGTCGTTGAGAAACACGCATTATATTATGCTGTTAGAGAGAGCAGCATCAGCACAAGACGAGATGATGATGACAATATGATGACGATGATTGCAATGTAATGTAATGATCACCGACGTTTGTTAAAGAAGGAAAAATAGACGAAGAACAAAAAAAAATGTGTGAGCAGTGAGCACCACAGCCATTCTTTCCTTTTTTCAAGAAGATAATGATGATAGGACGAGCAATGCAGAAGCACAACAGAATTTCAAGAAAACGTGTAAGTGCAGACATTTCAGGCTATAGGTATATACCTGCCTGTCTCCCTAGTTGATACTTTGATTTTGGCGTTGATTTGAGTGTCTATGCATACAGCTTTCTATTTGAGTTTAGAGTTATCATCATCATCATCATCGTGCTCATCTTAAGCTTGTCAAGATAATCGGTATATTTCTTCGTCGTTTTTTTTTGTTTTTCTCTTTCATTCTCTCTGTGGTGAACCCAAGGAAGAAATCGCTTTTGCTACTAATGAGGTGAGCAAAGTCGAGGGAAAAGGTGGAAGCTATTTCTGTTATTTTTACATATACAGGACATGCTGATTTCCTATTGCAAAAAAAACAAAGAAAAGCAGAGAATCAAAACTTCGGTGGTGATGGTTGACGTAAAGACAAAAAGTGCAATAAGTAATGGTAACATTATACAGGCGACGTTAATGTGCTAGAACAGGGAAATGAGATCTACTAGAGTAAAAGATATTAATAAAATTGTAATTAAAGAGGATCGTAGACACCCATATGTTCATTTTCCCCGGGTTTACATAATATCCACTCGTCATTTTCTTTATAATTTTGTTGTCTATGGGACTAACACCACAATATTATTCCAGTCTCTAAACATACCAATTTAAAATGCAGAATAAATACAAAAAAATGGAATGCGTCTAGCCAAGGAAAACAATGCAGTAGAGCGAACAGTAACCGAGACCCACCGGCAGCTTGTTGTCATTCATCAGCAACAGCATCAGCAGTAGGATCAAATTGTCATCATTGGTGTACGTGTAGTTGTTCGCATTTAAATTCCCTGTGACAAAAAAAACTGACGAAAAATACCTACCAGTGTAAAGGAACCTCTTCAAAAAATCATTTTGTATTAGCTGTGTAAGCCCACTTGTAACCATTTTCAGTATGCTAAGCTTTGTAAACGACGTGAAACCAGCAGCGAGGAAGAAAAAAAAGGAGAGAAAAAACTTGTTCCTTTTTTTTCATTTCGTCGTCATCGTCTTATTTTGGAAGTAAATGTCCGGAGGCTACGAGTGTCGTAGGAATCAGAGATGGAGTAAAGCCAAGCCAGTGAACTAAATAAAGGCCGCGTTGTACTTATCTAGCCTATTGTTTTGAGAGGATAGCATACCTCATAATCATTCTATATTCAACTTTCAGTCCTCCAGTGTGACAACTTTTACACAGGAAAAACGGTATTTGTTCCTACTTACGTAATCAGTTCTTCCCGATTTTTTTTATACTTTCGTTAAATTTGTATGCATTGTGTGTAAGATTTTTTTTCTTACGTTTTTTGCATTTTTTGTCACCATTCCAATTTCCAATTTCAACGAACAGGGAGACAAATTTTAATCGTTTGAATCCCTGAAAACCCATAAAAGCGAAACGACAGGGAGATACGAAAGGGGAAAACCGGCATTTCATCATCATGCTATTGTTCTAACATTAGCCGTAATAAGGTTTACTAGAAAAGTACTCCAATGAAATTCTGTCATGTCGTCCAACACCGCAGCCACTCTCCTTCTCCCTCTCTCTCTCTCTCTCTCTCTCTCTCTGCCTCATGCCTCTGGATGTCATCACCACAAGTCACTTGAGACTTTTCACTGTGGAAAAAACCGGTGATAGTATCACTGATGAATTCACATGCACACACCATCATCACCACCACCCTAAGCGACACTGTTGATTTGTTTGGTTTTTGGCTCACGAAAACTAGGCTTTTTGCTTCATGGAATTTTTCCTTCTTAACTAACCAAGAAACAGTCTACAACGAATAATACTGATGACGACGATGATGATGTGGTGACACATGCTTTGTATAATAAAGCTCATCCCCCAAAAATTGTATTCAAATTAAATCATTTTTTGTCGTCTCTCTTTTGTGTGTGTAGTGCTGATGATAAGTGTTTTGCATGACGATGAACGAGTTTTTTTTTCGGGGAGCAAAAGCCACTTTGTCAGTGTTTTGTCAACTTGTCTAGTTTCCCTCTTGCTGACCTGTCGTCACTTTTATGTTGTTCGGTGGAGGAAACGCTTCAATGATTTCCTAACAACTCGTTTTATTTTTTTGTTTCTTGTCCAGTTTCCTGTCCTGTTTAGAAAGGACGACTGTTGGTTGATACATATTTTTTCCAGTGATGATTGTTAATGTTGAATTGTTGTGGTGGTGGTGATTCTTATCATTATCACCAGAACAGCAACAACGTAACCTACTAGATCATAATATTTATTACAAGCAAACGTGAAACATGCGACATTCAAAACGCACTCACGTTCTTGACGATGTAGTTTTTTTAAAACAAAACTTGTCATCATTTTCATCGCCAAAAAATCTATAACCGCAGTACATTGTTATCATCACCCAACACCACAGCCATCGTTGTTATCGTCCGCACATGTATGTAGTCATGAATATGAATCTCGATAATACTTTTAAAACGGCAGAAAATTATGTTACGAATCAAACGTTTCCATAGGTATGGCTGTATGCATAGGTAGTTATTATTATTTTATCCTCACTTCGAATATCAAAAGACGTATTGACACGCGGGCAAACTTGGCTGCAAGACCAGTATCTGCTGGTCGTCAGAAAAGGTAAGGTTTTATTTTACCGAGAACAGAAAATACATCATCTCCTGACTTGTTTGAATCATGACGGTGATTATTATTATCATCATCAAAATTTTCATAATGAAATGGAGTGAAAACGCCAGCCTTTAAACCTGTTGAGCCTATTTAAGCATTCCGAAGTAGTATCCTAATTTTCGTCACCACACGGCAAAGCAATTCCTCTGCCTGCCGCCGCTTCGTGCTCTCTCACTGTGTACAGTAGTGCTTATCACATCATATAATAGATTACCTGGTTTACTTATATGCTGTGCACCAACCAGTAAGTATTTTCAGCCAGTTTCCGTCAGTTTGTTGAAGTCTCTACTCTCAACTCAACCATCCCGCTACTAGCAAGACACAAGTCTTGCACCAACAACAACCACCACCAGATTACTAGATAATTGGCCTTTTGGTAATATAGGAAGACCACTCATTGTTTTTCCCTACTTGTTGAAATATTTATTTCCCTCTTGCGAGGCCCCACCATTATTTTTGTCATGTCCATCGGCATCCTTTGCTTGTAGTCTTGACAATATTTTTCATTTTTCCCTCGTCGACCGTCCCCTCCATTTCTGGACTTTTGAGAACGCCAGACACCAAAAGAGCGCTACCACACGACCTAATAAGACGACAGCCAGGCCACCATACTGGACACATTTTTTTTTACAAAAAATGGAACTCCAGGTATGCGAGCATTTATTTATGAAATACTGACCGAGATCACAAAACCATCAGCTATTATTGCTATCTTTTCAGATATTATTATTAAATGCCTTCAAGAATGTGTGGTAGATTTTTGAGGACAGTTCTTGCCTAACCTTTTATTCTATCCGTCGCTGTTGTTTGTTCAAAACTTTTTCTTTTGGTGATCCATTTTCTACTGCTTCTTCTTTTCTTATCCTGAAGTTAGATTTTAAATAAAGATAGTGTTCTGCTGCTAGCGCTTTTGCTGATACTCTAAACGTGAAAAAGTAAAGTTGCTTTCAAGTCTGGTGAGGAGTAAGGGTTTATGAATCTTTCTCTCTAGATCTTGGTATGCTACATTAGGCCAACATGTGTACTCTGAGGTCGTTCTGCATGCCGTGTTGCTGGAAACAAGAAAACGACAGTTTTTTCTTACTGTCATTTTTCTCCGCTGATGATCTTGACTACTAGGATGATCACTGCCGGCTGTGTGCATCCAGCCTAATATATACCTACAAATATTTTTAAAACATACAGGAAGACATAAAGCGATTGAGAGAGACAGAGGGATTTTGTTCTAGACGACAACCGACGACGGCATGAAAAAGGGACATTTTTTCCTAACTGACTGAGCCCTCAGCTCATTGTCACATTCATCATGATCTTGATGATGAACGCGATGTATCTCCATTTTTTAAAAAAAAACATTGTTTCTCTGCACAGAAAACATCCCCAATATTTTGTCTTAAAATAAGTGCCTCTCATACACCAAACAAACAATATTTTTTTTGTTTGCTTAAAGGTTATCCGTGGTTGCTTACGTAATCACTAATTTACTAAAAATGTCTTCTTTTTAAAAATCTATATAGCTATGACAACACGAAATTTAATAATAATAACTATCCATTACTACTTATTATTATACTTTTTATTATTATTGGATGGAAGGAAAGGGAGAAAACAGAACATTAAGTGCAATTGTTTAAAAGAGCTTTAATAACAAGACCTTTTGGGTGCTCTAAAGCTCAGAATGCTTGCCTCTCGAACTAACAATTACGATTATTGTCAGGGAAAAGGAAAAAAGATAGGAGACAAGGATAAGGGAAACAAAATATAATAGTCCCGTGGTGTGTTGATGGTGGCATAGCTTGCAGTGCAGTGCAGTGGTGGCTGTAATAAAAATAATAAAAAATGAATGTTACATTTCCTTCGGACCAACAGACCAGGTTTTGTTTTCCTTTCTTGGGAGTCAAGCCTAGATACATAAATAAATAAACCGGACGAAACAAAGGCACGCAAAGGAACAATAATAATATAAATATACGCGACGACGACACATAAACAAGCACATTCGACATGAACAATTGTTCACCAAGTTTAATGACAAGGGAACGGAGAATGATGATGATGTTGATGACTATGAAGATAATGATATCATCATCGCTCGAACACAATTAATCTTGGCTTTTAATAAAAACGATAACCGACATAACCACCAACCTACACAATCTAGGGTACCTGACAAGATACAAGAGGCGAGTGAGGATTGTGCACACACAGAGAATAACCTCAACTGGAATGAGGATTACGCATGCATGGGATTGTTGATGACGTTGATGATGATGACAATAATATTAATTTTATTTGGATGTTTTATAGTTATGTTATGCGAATACAAGTTTTAAAAAACGATTTCATAGCTTGTTAAACCATCCCAGGGATGTGATGACAGTATAAAAACATGATGATCAAACGCAGTCAGAAAAAAACACTCGGATTTTTGTCTTTAGTGGTCTGATCAGTGACAACGACGACAACGCAACGACAACAATATACATGATATAATGTCTCTAATCAACTTTTGAAGTGGTCGTAGTCCTTGCAAATGCAATATTATCAATAATATGACTTGCCTGCTTTTCTTTAGCCGTGCTTACGGGTACGTGTGTGTATGTGGTAGGTAAATAGATACAATTGAGATAGTGAGGGCAAGTTAAATAATTTTGCCAACATATGCCAGCTAAAGAAGCAGAAGCAACAACACGAGAAAAGCTAGTTGGCATGCCATCAGGTTCTTTCATCGTCATCATTATCATCATTACATTTTTTATCCAGCGAAAGAGAGAGAGAGAGAGTTGAGAGTTCACTTTGACATGCTTCTCCAGGAGAGCATCACTCAAAGCATTCTCATCCTGTATGTGTAGAAACCAGCGGTAGGGAATCCAGTCTGTCATCATTTCACCGAATTCTCAAGCGATCAAATGAATTGATACAAAAAACGACGAATATGATATTAATTATCATCATTTATCCGAGTAGTTTGTATGCAGTTAAGCATGTGTAGGTAGTTAGGAAGAAGTTGAGAAGCGTAATATAGATAAAGAAATGCATTTTTTGAAAAGATGGATGAATTCATGCATCGTGATTCTGAATAGATGTTCTCATTATTTTCATCAAGACAAAACAGAAACATAATATTCAATTTACTTGATTGCACTAGAAATGATAATAACGACGACGGTACTACAAAAAGTAACATCATCATCATCATAATCATCCTCGGCATTGCAACATTGCCGTGTTTCTTTCGTCTTTAATTTAACTTTTTTCTCCTCTCTATATTGATGATAATGGGGAAAGGTGGCTTGTTGTTGCTCCTGGGTGGCGGAACCCAAGCAGGAGGTAGGTAGGTACGGAGAATGGCTGAGCGAGAAAAAAAACACCAGAAAGTATGATTTTTTATATAGTTTTATAAAAACAAAAGAGCCTTGTGGACATATTGTTATTATATATGCATAATACATCACCCGTCGTAAAAACTAGAGTCAGGTTTTGCCATTGACGATGAAAGAAGATGATCCACAAAAATATTCAATTAAGGTACTTAGCAATAATATTGTCTTTTTTCCTCTGGGTGGCGTGGCCCAGTGCTCACAGTGTGGAGTCTGTGGACAATTTTTTTTCTCTCTCTCTCAATAGTAATAACAACAATAATAATAAATAGCGGAAGAGCATTTCTTCAGAAGAGCCTTCTACATACCTTTCGAGATTTTACTGAGATGATTATGGATGTTATGTTATGATGACGGCGACCATACTGTGGTGTAGTACTGGTTTCTCCTCTAATAACACTGCCTTGAACAATCTCATGATGAGGATCTCGCTTGATGATGTGATTCATGGGATTTGATGTAATCGACAGAAATGAGAGCTTACCTCTCTCTCTCCTCTTAACATTTTGTTAGCTTTTCAGAAGATGGTAAAAAAATCAAGCTCCGGCTCGGCACTCGGATTTCTGCTGGCTTGTTGTGCTTGTGGGGAGTCAAAAAACCAGATCACAAACAGCGATAAAAAATATAAAATTCCTGTGTATATGTTTACCTACTACATAACTTACACAGTGTGCTGCTGTTGCTTTACTCTTTTCTCTATCGGTGCTCAACCATCATCGCACCACCAACAGGCAGCCACTACTCGGTATATTTTTTCTCAATAAAGAGTGAGTCTTGCTGACTGAGTGACTGACTGACTTGTCCTGCTTATTTTTTTGTCTTGCTTTTTTGTCTCCCTTCTTTATAAGGAAGTTTCTGTGGGTTAAGGTGTGTAGTAGGTTGATCAGGATGATGATGATGATGATGATGATTAAGAATCGTGAGCTGATGCCGGGTTGTCTTGATCCGCACACATTTGCCTCACAAGAATTTCGTTATTGTCATCAGAGTTCATTTCATCAGGAGAAAAAAAGGAATTCTGGTTGAAGTATTTTTATAGCGTTTTGTTCTTTGTCGAAATTCCTCTCTTAGAGGGATACTGTTTAAAGGGGAGTCGTACACGGTGACGTTGCATGGTACCCCAGAGGTTTCCAGAGAAGAGCCAAATTCTTTCGCCAGCCTTATTCGTGCTTTATATTGGTACATTCTATTGAAGATGGATAATCAGATTACTTGGCAATAGGAAAAACAGGTCAGTTTGTTACGGGTTCATCGGGGTCAGTAACAAAAACGGTTGTAATGAGACCATAATGGAAATATAGACCTACTGAATCATTGACATGATTGTCAACTATTCACGGATTGTCATCATAATCAACGTACCATCATGCCATCATCGTGGCAATGACGATGATGTGGATGATACTGATGATGATTGGATGTGATGCAGCAGCAATAATCCAATGCAAGTTGAATTGACTGGGTAGACGGATCAGCAACGTCATGGCTCATTATTGTATCATTATTATTATTATTTCGACATCGTGACAAAAAGGAATAATATATTTTCATGTGAATTCAATTGTCAATTGTAGAGAGAGGACGTAAGAATACAGAAGAACTATTTTTTCTTTAAAAAAAGTGATTTGTTTGAAAATGAAGTTGAAAATTATCAAGTTGTTGGACGAAAATCCTAAATGAACTGTTATTGTTGACTATATGCTACTTTTTTGGATGACGATGACGACGATAATAGTAATAATAATAATAATCATCATACGGATTGGATAAGGTTTTTCCTTTCCTTCTTCGTGATAGATAACGATGATGAGTTGAGAGTGTATCTATAGGGACCTCTAGTTACATTGTTAGGAGACCGCATGCTGTGTACGGGAAAGAGAGAGATAGGTTGTGACGCTAAAGAAGTGCGTGGCGGATACCTACACAAACTATATTCTACACGGTGAACACACAAGAAAACAGGGAGAGATGCTATATCGCCACTCACATTTCATATCCTTCAATAATCGTAATTATTGTTGTTAAATGGCATTGTGTTCAGTTTTTCAGTGTTGAAGAAGGTTACAGAAAAAAAATGTAGAGAATAGAAAGAAAATACAAGTTGGGATGTTGCTGCTACTACTGGCCCATTCAATAATGTAATAATGTGCAATAATGCACCATGTATGTAGTTTATCAATACAGTAAATAAATAAGGAATGAAGTGCATTTATTAGTCCCTTTTTTGAGGTTCGCTTGAGGAATGAAGGAAGACAGGGAAAAAATAAACGAGGAAATTATTGTAGCAGAAAAATTATGATAACAGCACACATATCTAGACAGACATAATCTCTGACAGAAAATTTCGTGATAAAAATGGCATTTTTACTAGTTTCCCTCTTTGTTGTCATGTTGTTAGGGATGATAGAAAAAAAGTCAAAATGTTTGACGTTTGTAGTGAAGGAAAGGATGATAACGACGATACTGATGATGAATGTCAGAAAGGTACAAGGGACAATTGCGTCGCCCCGCTATAGAAATCATATCATGGTAAAAAAAGGAAATCAAAAATGAAAATGATGATGATGGCCAAGTTGATAAAGAAAGACGCTTACATTTTCTATGAATTTTTTTTCGGCTAAATTAGTTATATGATGTCTCTGAAAGGAAGTTTTGGGGACATCATCGTCAACAATAACGTCAGTAAACCGTCCATTATCAAAACCCACTTGAGCATCTCTCTAGATTTTTATGCTTTAAGCATTTAAGCGAGGCACTCCTTTTAGTTCCTACCCCTCGTCTCTCTTTATTAACCTTCCTTTTTCTTTCATTTTCGTTCTACTTGTCTGTTACAAATAATATTATGTTTAAAAAAGTTTTCTTTGCCCAATAGGCTCATACTTTGCCTTATTTTTTGCGCGCTAGTATCCAGTGCAGTAACAGTAGCAATGTGTATGCTTAAAACAGTGATTTTTTAAAGTTTGTCTCCGTACCATCTCATAACAACATCATTACTAGTTACTGACTGGATAGTTATTTGAGGGTTGAAAGCTAAATCGGATGATGGCATAACAGTAGCAGTAGCATTGGCAGTTGGTCGTAATAATGCATGTTCACTTAACACCACACCACTTCGTATTTTTATACTGCTGCCCAACTAAAAAAGTATAGAAAATTAAGTACTGAGAATATACGCATACGCACAAACCAGATTTCAAATAGAAAACCAAGAGAGGCAAACAGTTTTGCTTGTGTTTAGTAGTAGTGGTATTATGCCCACATTGCTAAAAAAAATTGTTCGTAGTACCGTCATGTCATTCCCTTTCTATTTTCTGGAAGAATGAATAGATGGATGGATGGATGAAGAAGAAAAAACGTTTGCATTATGACCTGTCACCATTTTTTGTTTATTTGCTTATGTATCTATATGTCTGTCTGTGTGCGTATTTATGTATATATGCGACTATGTGTGTAAAATGTAGGAAGAAAAGTGAAGGAAGAAAGCAGTAAATAGACGCTGAGTGTGCAGACTGTGTAGCACAGGGCGCTTAAATAAAAAATCAACTCTGCCGAGATGATATACATAAGGCGAGCAAAGTGTGTAAAAAGGAAAAGGGAAAAACTTTCGTTTTTTACCTAAAAGTTAAGTAAATAGCAAAATTGTTGTGGTTGCTGTTAGAAGCGGCAGCAGTGGTGGCAAACAGTAGTAAAAAAGAGGATAAGTACATTGTAATACTAATATTAATAATAGCAATAACAAACTACAAGGCATTTTTTACCACCAGTGTTGCTGTTACAGCTACCGTTGCTTGTATTACATAATGTTCCATCCATCCAACCATATCCATCCGAGAGATGTGAGACCATCACCAACTTTCCTCCTGCCACCTCCATACCAAGTACACAAGAATATATGTGTTTTTTATCCTAACAACATGTCAAAAAATGGAATCCGACATTTCCCATTCCTCTCTGTCTCACTACTCAACTCACTCACTCGACTCGGAGCTTTTTGTGAGTTGTTACGGCTACAACGATGATGACGATCATCATCATCATGACATTGTACGGTGCACTCACGCTCTCCATATCTATGTGTAATTTTAATATTATGCAGACGGGCACGGCGCGGCGGAAGGAATAAGAAAAAAAAAATGAATAAAAAAGGTTACTATTTTTTGCTGGAAAAATTATAATGGAAAGCAAAAAAAGCATTTGTATAAAAGCAAAACACAAAAAGAAATCGGGTGGTTTATTTCAACTGGGTTGTCGTACATTTGTCAGTGTGGTAGCGATGCTGCTGGGAAATGCAGTGAGTGAATGCATAAATATGAGGTTTGTTTGTGCGTAAGAGAGTGTGTGTTCGCCATTTGACATTAGAAAAAGTGGCGTAAAAGATTAATTGACAATTAGGAGATGGGGGAATACGCAGAAAAATAAAAGGGAGACAAGGAAAAGCATCAGTACAGAAAATGATCGCGATGTTGATAAAGCTTTCACGGATAAGTGGTTGGTTGTCTTGTATTTTCCATATGTAATGCATGCATTAAAAATGGTCCAGCAGCAGTAGTGGTAAATACGAAATGTAAAATAAAAATTGTGTTTGTTGGCATAAGCGCAGGACATTTCCTGTATACAATGTCTGCCTGAAGTAGTACTAACATCGTCATCGTCACCATGATCATGATGATCAGCACGACCACTGGTATCATCCTTACAACCAGCAGCACCGCTGGAGTAGCCACTACTTGTACTCTTGTCACTAGGGAAGTGGATGTAGGCATGCATTATGCATTTTTACAATTTATTTGTGTACAGTTCACACATCCCTGAAAATTCATTTACTCAGCTACACTTTTCCATCGTGCAAGTCTGACGCTCTCCACTGTTTACTTCACGGCGAAAAAAGTCCAGAGAGAGAGAGAGATTAAACAAACCAGACATACATACAGAAATGTTGTGTTTCGAAAAGTGCACTACTTAGTACAAGTACAAGAATATCCAGTATAGGAAACCTGGCAGCAACTCCTTTTGTTGACGAGGAGGACTACGCGATGATGATGATGATGAGAACCGAGAATCCTTTTCTTGTTCTTCACTTGCACTTGAATCATTTCATCTTCACTAGTAAGTAGTAGTAGTAATAGGAGTAGCTACTGTGTTTTCATGTACCCTCGTGCTAGGTTGTTGTTATTTTACTGGGATTGCATATTGCATTATTGCCAAGGGAAAATAACAAGTATTACATAATGCTATTATATATTTCATATTTTTATCATTATTAACTCGGAGAGTACTGTGGTGGTGGTGATGTTAATGGTGGTAGAGAAGCAATTATTCCCAATTCTGAAAAAAGGTTACCTGCTGTGCAATGAGTGGTAGAAGTAGAATATTGGTGGTTGTTTGTGCTGCTGCTGCTGCTGCTACTTGTTCGATGTGCCTGCATTTATTTACGATGTAGTAGTAGTAGTACCGGTGATATGGTGGTAGCAAAACCTAAACAGAATTGTAAAATGAATGTCGTGTTCACCATTATTTCCATGAAAAAAAGTATTATTATTACCTATATAATATATACGAGAGTCCATTTCTTGTACGTTTTTTTGCTTTGAATTCCCTCCTAGCTTACACTTCTTAAGCTCCTTTTCCATCTCGTGTTGTACCATTCATGGGAGTGTGTGTACAGTGCACTTAAAAATGATGATGATGAGAATGGCGATGAGAAGGATGTGCATCATGTGCACAAGTACAATGCACTAACATTATGTACTTGATTCAAGAACAGCAACAAAAAAAGGAAAGAAGGGGATGGATTTATCACCATCGTCGTCGAGTGGACTACTAGAGAGTGGTGTGGTAGTGGAAGGGAAAAGTGCATTGTGTTTATCTATTTTTGTTGTCGAACGGACGTCTAACTAGTGCAGTAATAAGGGTTGAGGAAGAAATGAGAAAAATTGTCCCAAGGCAATTTTTGAAAAAAAAAGTTTAATTTGGTTTGACAGTCGAAGAGAAAGAAAGGGAATAAAGTTAATTTCAGCAAACAAGATATATCAACAGCAGAGGTATTAGTAGAGTGGCGCATTGATGTTGAGTACCGCAACTTTACTTGATGAAGTTTGCAAATTTTGAGTCCCGTGTGGAACGGCTTTTTTATTGACTACTTTCCCAATTAAAGGAGTTTTCAAAGACGGGAGATAGCGTTTGTTAGGCAGAAAGGGTGTATTATTAAGTGTTGCTAACTTGATTGCTCTCAGGATCTGTTGAAAGTAGCTTACAAAAATGCACCCATCAAAATGGACCACCACTACAGACAAAGTAACGACGTGGTAGTGTGTACCATTCGGAAGGAGAATTACCTGTCAGAAGCGAGTCGTATTACATACCGACTGTTTACTTGTAGTATTCTGTTACTTGTGTAAAATGCAAAATCACCAACAGATTTCTCTCTCTGGGTTTGTGTTTATTTTAAGCATTACTAAGAGATGAGCTAATATTAGGCGTGAAACGAGGGTCAATATTCACAAAATCATATTTAGTTACTAACTGCGCACGGCGTCTTTAGCTGGTCCCTTTCAAGTGATTAACACCAAGCGTCAATGTTCCGCTCCCGCTGCAAAAGGCTTAAAAATGAAGTTAAGAAAAGAATAAAGAAACAGAGAGTAGACTGAAATAAAAAAAGGTCGGCTTGTTGGGCTTCAAAGACCATCTGTGAAATTTTTTCTAGGGTCTCTTATTCCTCACTCACTTCTGGTGTAGTAGTATCTTATAAACCATTCCATTTTTTTCTCTGGTGATTTTCTTTGTGGCAGTCGGAAGCGAAGATGGTTAGGATTGCTTATACTACGGTGGAGTATCAACATCAGCAGTTTAATTCCCAGTAGAATGGAATGGCGGCAGCTTAGATTTCTTCCTTCATCCAGAAAGGTTGTAGTACAGTGCTCACACGTACAAGGGTGAAGAGACACGGATACAGAAACGGGCACCGAACCTTTTGGAAAATTTTCCGAAGAGATCTTGTGTTCCCTTCATAACTCCACTCTAAATAGTAACCTTTACTTTTTTAGCGTTCACCATCAGCATCATTGTCGTCGTCACCCACGAAGTACGTAATGGGCTGATGGTTTTCCAGTGAATCGAACTATTTGCTTTGAAATTCTTCTCCCTCATCATCGTCTCCCAATTTCCTATCTTTCGCATTATTAACATCTTCAGCTCCAACCAGCCATTCAACGGGAAAGTTTAACCTTGACTTATCCGCTTGCACAACACGTTAGTTTCCTTATGGTGGGAAGTTTTATTATGTCCCTACAAGTAGAAATTTTGATAAAAAAAATAAGTCGTTTCGATATCACCACCCATAGTCTGCTCAATATACTAGGAAATTTCAAAGCCATATTGTATACCGTTGGTAAGGTATCCTGCCCTTTTGTATAATCACTAGTGTTGTTGTAAGTTGCAAGTAGTACAGAGGAAAAATCAGCGAGGAAATATATATCGATCTAATCGAAATAAAATTTTCCGACAAGAATCAACAAAACGACCTACATGTTTCCCATTCCAATTCATACATAATTTGACCATTGACGGACCGCTACAAAGTATTTGGTTTTGTTTGACTGGATCAAAATTGTCTGATATCTTACGAAAAAAATATTTATTTAATTCGCCGGCTTACCTGCGAATCGAAAATTCCAGAGCTAGCCAAAAGCTATACAGTATAATAACCGCCCAATTTAAAAATTTCTCCGTTTCCTGTGAGTTTGCCAGTTGTACAACTTTTCTCATTCGTGGGACGAAACGAGGATGAACTATCTGACTACACGGTGGATAAATATTGACAGTCGAATTTTTTCTTTCAATTGTAAATGAACCAAGTGATGATGGCGATGATGATTATGACGATAATGAGCGAGTAATTATCAGAAATAAATGGATACGCTGAAGTAAATAATGTACAGTGGGCGGGTGGTTCTGCAGCATCGACACAAATACAAATACACGAAACGAAAAACGGGAGAAAAGTAGTAGAGTAACGTTGACCGAGCGAGCGAGACTAAGAAATATGCTCGCACGACGGCACATTCAGTCAACAGTCATTTATAACATATTTATCATTTGCCATGATTATAATGATGGCGATGATGAGCTCGGTAAATCTAGAGTAAGAGTAGTAGTAGTCGGCGTCCTCCGCATCGTCGTAGTGTTTTTGTTGTCCTGTTCTTGTCTGTCATCATTTTACCATCAGTTAACACAACACTTTGCAGATAACTATAACCCTAGACAAAAAACAAAATGTTTTGGTAGAGTAGCAAAATAATGAAGGAATCGTGGTTTTTCTCTATATTTTTGCGTGTGACAACCACCGCAGCATGGCAGCCAGTTCTCAGTCCATTGTAATTATCATCATCATCATTGCGTACATGATAAATGGCATGCATGTTTATCTTTTTGCAAGAAATGTACAAAATGCTCGTGATCTTTTCCATGAAAATGAGCCAACCATACCATGTCTGCACGTTGGCGTATTTATTCACGCACACATGAATGATAAATGGGTAATGACATTAAGTTTACATTTTCTTTACTGTGAGAAGAACAATAATGCAAACAGCAAAATATAAAACAGGAGCGAAAGGAACGAAAAAAATATATACAATGGTGTAATATAGTCTCTATAGACATCGCGTTAGATGGTCAAGTTAAGTTAGAAAAAAGGGAGGAACGATTAGGTATGCGGTTTGAAGGAAAACATTTGTTTACTTTTAAAAGAAAACCTGCGTAACTTCACAGCAGAAGCAACTACTGTTGCCGTTTACTTGTTGTTGACTTGCTTTAATTAATGTTGATTTTTCTTTCTATTCGACATTTGTACTAGTAGTTCAAAAATGTGGTCTAAACCTCGCAATGTGAGGAACGCGTCGTGGGGAGAGGCGCATCATGTGCGTCTTATCATTAAAATGGTTAAATTATGCATGCTTATTTTTCTTAATATTTCGATAAGGGAAAGGGTGATCAGGGAATGAACGTTGAGCAATAAAAAAATAATGTTTTCTTTCTGTTATTTTCCTGGGTTATGCAAATGAGGTGATGTCACGCTTGCAACAATAGTCGAATTAGTGGTACCAAGAGAAAGAAGACGAATTCTCGCTCGTTTGTCACCGAGAAAGAGAAGAAAAAAATGTATAATTACCTGAAGAAGATGTGTATGATTGTTTGTAGCCAAGCAGGAGAACAGAAAACAGTGGCATTTTTGTTTGCATGTTTGCGAGCAAATAGCAGAAAAGAAGAAGAATAAGATGATAAGAGTGGCGTAACCGTATAATGATAGAAACGATGGTAGGTAAAGCAGGTAGGTAGGTAATGTGTAGTTTACATCCCTTTACAATTTATTATGTTCATCTTCCTCATCATCATCAGTCAAACAGAGAAGGAATCAACCCATGATGTAATTTTGCATAGTATACCGGTTTTTTTTCGGAGGAACCCTCTCTTTCCCCTTGCTCTTTGTGTGCTTATATATCTTTGAAAGAACAAAGTTTTTGTGGGGTTTTCTCAGTGTCTGTTTCATATTCTTTTTATCTGTCTGCTCTTGACGGTTTTTTTTCCTTGTGATATATTGCCAACTGCTCTCATAAGCTATTTGTCATGTATAAACATTTGCATTTTCTCTGCGCTGTAGATGCCATACACCACCACCAAAGTACAGGGCCTATGTCTGCAAAAGAATATAATTTAGAGGTACAAACATGTCTGCTGTTGTAAAGCAGCACCTACCAAATTCAAGTCATCATCATCGCACAATCACACAAACCATTTGCTACAGGCCTGTTATTTTCTTGAAAGAGCGTACACATATGTATGCTCATGTAGAAACAAATTTGAGATATGTGTACCTTTGTCGATGATGTTAGCTCTAGTTACACGCACACAAAGGCGCATAAAATTATGCTACAGGCCTGTTATTTTCTTGAAAGAGCGTACACATATGTATGCTCATGTAGAAACAAATTTGAGATATGTGTACCTTTGTCGATGATGTTAGCTCTAGTTACACGCACACACAAAGGCGCATAAAATTCAGGCGTACCTACAAAACGACTACACACAATGCATTACTTACATCATGGTAATCTCTCTGACTCTGAATCTTATTCTGCCCGATCGTCGTCGTCATGTTTCTCTTGAAATATGTAAGAATCCCTGAATTCTCCGATACGTGCGTGAAACAGTATTGTTATTACAAGTATTATAATTCCCCCGACAAGTTCCAAGATGCTGTCAAATGAGAAAGGATAATGCAACTGTGGGTGACACACCTTTGTATCCTCTCCGCTGCTGTTTGTCCTGTTTCCCATCCGAATTTCTCATTTTTGACAGACACGTTTTGTTCGTTAAAAAACAAGGACTTCTGTGTGCTGCTCAGCAACGTCCAATATAATAGTTTCATTTCTTCATTTGTGAAATATAGCACTGAGCACTATCTTCTTTTCAAAATCTCATTGTAATCTAATCAAATTAGTGGGACTTTCCGTAGCTACTGTGTGTTTGTTTAAGCAATGGACATGCAAGAATGCAAATTTTTTTAAATACAATTTTTCTCTAAAAAATCTCTCTTGACATCATCATCACTAGCATATGTATGGCATTTATACTACTTTATGCATTTTTATCCTTGTGACATTTTTTCTTTGCTGTAGGTCGTCCTCACCTTTAGCCAATTGTTGGTCACACCACCAGTGAAATTAAATACTGTAACAATAGCTCACTCCGTTCTTCTACTTTAAACCATTGTCCACCGCAAATGCTAACGAAAGAATTTTCAAACCAAAAGTTTCTCCACTTTATTATCGCCGTCAGCCCTCGTCGTATGAACCATGAACCCCAGTATAACTTGTACAGTTTTCAGTGACACATATTACCATGGTATTATCATTTCCTTCAGTATATGTCCCTTTGCATAGCTATGCCCATTTGCCAGTGTGTCATGTATACTTGCGCACGGTTCATTTTAAGTGACACGTTAGCAAACAAAAGAGAACAAGTGACAATTCACTTAAGTTTAACAGCAAAACTTTTAAAGTAAGTAGTAGTAACAGAGGAGTAGNCTATGCCCATTTGCCAGTGTGTCATGTATACTTGCGCACGGTTCATTTTAAGTGACACGTTAGCAAACAAAAGAGAACAAGTGACAATTCACTTAAGTTTAACAGCAAAACTTTTAAAGTAAGTAGTAGTAACAGAGGAGTAGTGACCAAGCCTCTTTACGAACTTCCTTACCATCCTCCTTTTTCCCTTTGACATTTACACCTTCTCTCTTTCTCAGCAGAATTAACCCTTTTCCTTCCACTCACTCAGAGCCTCTAAAACCTGAGGATTAATATCATACAGTTATCATAACTCAACTGGCATTACTCTGTGTCCTGTTCCACCTTACTCTAATGCATATTTCAAGACTAATAAGAGGAGACAAAGAATGAAATGATGCATTTCACACTGACACTTGAGGAATATTATCCTTTTTCTCAAAGAAAAAAGTGTTAAAGTAGTGTCTTCATAATACCATCATCATAACCTGCACAGCAGCATCAGCAGGTGTCTTCATATTCTCGCTCGGTGCTGCAGTCACTTGTTATTCTTGCTGCTTCTTCATTTCCACTACACCACGCCAATATTATAAAATGTATGTGCCCACTTGTACTTTACGAATAATATACGGTGTGGTTGTTGTAGCATCAAAAATAGTAAGCCAAAAAGGAATTTTGAATAGATATGTAAGGGAATGGGTAGTATGCTCATCATCAGAATTTCAACGATTTAGAAATAAATTTCTCTCTCAAGAGAATCAGCCTCACCTTATTTTTTTTCTTCTAAGGAGACCAGCAAGTTTACTGGAAGAATGATAAACTGGAGTCGTCCTCATCATCAGCACCAGAATCCCCCTCTTGTTCATTTTTATTTGCCGTCATACTCACACTGCCATAAAAATCACAACAGGCTCAATTATCACACTTTCATGATGACTATGACTGTGCATAGCAGTATCATTACATGAGTACTGCCAACTAACTACCACCAACGTTTCTACCACCCCACCTGAGAGAAATGACCTTTCCGTCTAATTCTTTGAATGTTTACATAAACAAATTAATGTCCGCAATGCCCATGATGATGATGTACACAGGCACACAGGAATAGCGACAAAACTCCCTAAACAATGGCGAAGAAATAAGAATATTTGGTTACCTTGGCAATAAATTTGTTGGATTGAAGAGCGTTTTGAGGACGATAAGATTAAAGTAGTGCCTGACAGACTTATATGATAGGCTGCATAAGTAATAAACTCACATGCTTTTGATTGAGTATCGACTTACATATCTTAAACGCTTAAGATGCAATTGGCATAACGCACCATCACCGTTCGCGTGGGCGGGAGAATGTAACCTCGTTTCTTTTCAATCTCTTTCTCAATTGAAGGTTTTGATTGGATCAAGTTATCCGATATTAACGATAACGAGTCGTCTGCGGCAAAGTTGGGTGGACAAACTTTGACTTCATTTACCTTTAAATAGGATGGTTGTTGGCCAGGGATGTGTCTGAAAACTGATACACGTATATTATGTATGTAGATACGTTACGTACTTTAAACACACTGTGACAACAGTAATACAATTTAAGTTTCAGACGATTGCTAAAAAATTAGGTACAAGTATTTGTTTCTATGAGAGAAAAATAATGAATGAGTGTGTGTATGTTATTTTAAAATTTAAAAAACTAACAAGACATTCCTTGAAGCCATGATCCATGATGATGGTGACAGGGAGATGGAAGCTGTGCTAGCGTTAAATAATAAAAGTAATAAGGATTACTTTTCTTGAATAAATAATGGACCTGTCACAATGCACACAACAGATTGTAAACATATTATGCAAAGTAATTAACTTTAGATTGACAAGGATTGACGAGTGTTTTTCTTCATCTCTCACTAGCTGTATTCTTTATCATTCTCGCCATTCCACCAGGCATAAGGAGTGAAGTGTCGATGATGATGAAAATAAAAAATAGGTTTCTGCTTTTCATTTTAGGTGAATGTTGCCAACAATGGAAATTGCAAGTCAAGAGCGAAGCTAGTCAAGCTAACTTGCTCTTCTTTACTTTATTTTTTGAAAAATAAAAGAATTGAAAAACACACTGTGTCTCTAATATGTGGAGACAGACAGAAAAATATTCCATTAAAGCTAAGTAATGAGAACAAAAAGTAACACGCTGCAAAGAGAGAAGAGAGGGTGACGTTTTTACTTTACGACAACCAAAATGGTGACATTGACAATGGCATTTGCTTCTTTTCATGGCGTGCCTACTCTCTCTCTCTCTCCTGCTTTGTAACGATGACGACATCTGTAATACTCTGTGAGGAGGAGTGTACACAGAAAGAAAATGAGATGACTCTTGCTTTGGTGGTGATGGTGGTGGTAGTAGGTAGTGGCTCTGTTGTCTGTTGAGCTGAATTATCATTTTTTTGTGAACCCCAAGTCTGAAATTGTGCATTGTTCTTCTGTACAACGTTGTTATTATTGTTATTAGGTGTTATGGTGACCATTGTTATTACGTTATTAACTCCTCTCTTATGTCTTATGAGGATATTATATTATGCTTGTCGTTTCTTAACAGTCATTCATTTAGCAGTATCATCATTATTGTTATTATTGCTGTTGTTCTTCATATTATTATTATTATTATTATGCTGACTTCTCTCTTTCTCGCTGTCTGTGTGTGTTTCATAATCGTAGTGTCAAGTTGAGAAAAGTCCACTACATCCGTTCTTGTGGAGCGCCTTTTTTGTTTCCTTCTCAAAAATGGAATAGTCACTTTTTTGTGGTCACGTTCATCATGGCGATGGCCAAGAAAAAATACAATATAGGCAAAGTTAAGAATGTGCTTTTTATTATTCTATGAGGGTATTAGCATTTTTGTACAATGTCTTGTACGTTGTACACCTTGCATGCATGATGTCTGATTTTAGTGGGCTGAATGGAGTTGAGAGAGAGAGAGGTGAAAAAAGATTGGATGAATGACGAGGATGAAGGAAGAAGAAGAACAACAACGACAAGATGATGATGAAAAAATAGACTAAAGAGAATGAATGAAAGGAAACAATAGCTGGTAATAATAATACATTGACATGGGTGTGGTCACCCATTTCGAAGCTCATCAATCTCCATCCACATTCATTTGTTTTGTTACACACAAAGTTCATGACTGCGTGTCTACCGCGTACTCTCTCTCATTCTCAATCCCGTTTACAGATGCAATGTAGTACTGGTGGGAGAGAGCGAGATTCATTTGTAAAAATAAAACAGACAAGGTTGATTCCTCTTGGTTGTTTTGCCGGCTTGTTGTGTTTTTATTTCGTTACGGTAAAATAACACATTTGGAGGAAATCAAAAAAAGGAAGGATTCACGTTTTCGATAATGATAAAGAGATTCTCTTGTTGTTGTACAGCAAATACTAATACTCTCTCTCTCACACACACCGATGAATGTTATGTTATGCTGTCGGTGATGATGATGAAGAACAAGGGTAGATTTGTACAAATTACGTTGGTGTGGCAACAAGGCAGGGAAAGAAATTTAGCCTCTGACTTTTTACCCGCTTTATTTCTCGGCTGCTCTCTTGTGAATTGAATTGAATGGAGGAACGTAGAAGACGAGAGGAAAAAAAGAAGAAAATCAAATGAAAAGGGCGGATGGCTTATTTTTACAAGCGTAAAATCAGCTTTCTACAGAAAAAGTCAAGTTTCCATGCATGCCAAAGCGTTGTTGTTTATAACTGCGCCTCATGTATATATGAAGGTGCATAATATTTTGGGTAAATGCTACTATCTATATGGCTCTTATTAGGTTGTATTTCCATTGAGCGATGAGTTTGGCTCCACTGCTACGGGAAGGGAGAATATGAGAAATTTAGATTGAGAAGAAAATGACAGCCAGTGACCCATGCCACGCATCAGGCACAAAGAAACGGGAAAATGCACTTTTTTACATACATATTTTTCCTGAAATAGAGGAAACACACTCCGAGATAAGTTCTCCATAGTGAGGCAATATTATTAGGAACGCGTTTTACGTAAATGCACGTACTTACCGGGATGTGATAGTTTTGGAGAAAATGCATCATCCATTTTCTTCATACTTGTTACTTATGCATGCAGTGTAGATTGGATTGGTGGATGAATAATGTGCTCACTTTACATACCTACATCAGTAGCAAGCTGAAGGAGCTGGGTTGGAAATGGAGATACTATATGGTATGGAAGTTACCTCTACTTTGGTATACTTTTTTTTCTTTTTGAAAGAGAATGATTAGGATGAAGATGAGAAGAAGGAAGGGAGGGGAAGAAATATGCGACGACAACACAACGTAACAGCAGCAACGTAGGAAACTTGCATACTTTTTCACTTCATGTGTGTGTCTCCTTCTTGCTTTGATTTGCTTACTTCTCTAACTACCACTTTGATCGGGGAAAGATGCTGAAGTTGAAGTTGGCATGGATACGGTTGGATGGATTATTATTAGGTAGCAGTAAATAGTTGAGTGGGGCCTTTTGTACGCATACATTTTTAAATGAAATGAAATGAAGGTTGGAAAGCACAAAAATGAATAGAAAAGAAATGGAACGGCGTACTACTGGAAGGGTCTCTCAAGTTTCTCCTTCTTTTTTGGGACTCTTCTTGAGATGAATAAGAGAAAAAAGGGGACGGCCCTTTTTACGGCTTAGTGTAAAGTTAAGTGGAAAAGGAAATCAGGAAGAAGGAGCACACACAACAAGGAGCCGAGTCAACAATAAAAATGTTTTTTTTTGTTGGGATCTCTTCACGAAGTAAATGGAGAGAGGGGCTTTTTAAACGTATTGCAATACACTTTGAATCCGAAACACTCCTGACTGCCTTCAACGTTTCAAGTGGCTGTTATTATGTTATATATTACCTTGTTATAAGGAAGGATAGACGAAGAAAAAAGATATGTATAGCCTCTTGAATTTTTTTTGTCCCATATTACCAGAGTATTCATCTAATAATCAACGAGGGGAAAAGGTACTTTTTTCTTTATCATTATGGTCCCTATTGTGAATATGTACGTTGTTGGTTGTGTATGCACTCTCCAAATACCGGTAGATTGTCACATTTGTCTCGTTTTGGGACGACAGTCAGCCCAATGGCAATGGAGGCCTTTTTTCTTCTTTTGAGTTCAATTCTGACTATTGGGATGGTGGTCATTCAGGCACGGCGGAGGCGATGCATGGCTTGCCTCGCACCTGGACAAAAGGCAAAGACATATTGAGATAATAAACGGAACGAGCAAATTTTTCTCGCGTTTTACAACAAACATATTTTAAAACGTGTAGAGGTTTATGGCAGTGTGTGCGTAAGCATCCAGTTGTTGTATTATTATTAACACTACTACTGGTAGAAAAATAATATAGGATGCAGTTGTGGTGGTAACCGTGAATACACTTTTTATTGTTGCACCATCAGTGCAAGGCGATAATAATACGGTTTGCGATGTGATGCTGCACAACAAACACAATTTCCGTGAAGTGCCTAAGTTCCTAGACGTTGTAAACGGATAGAAATGTGTAGGATCGTAAAAATGATGCTGTATATCATATTATAGTGGGTAGGTAGGTTTATTATCATAAAAAATTCCGTATATTTTGCCCCCGTTGTTGTGCTCTCCACTACTCCCCAAATGCAATGTAATGCATCACTGGCAATGAACAACACCGACAATTAGTGTGCTCTTCGCTCCAGGGCAGTTCTCACTCTTCCTTCTTATCATCGTCCAATCCTCTTTTTTACCTTATAAGCTGATGTATCCAACGTTGCTTGTGTGTGTGTGTGTCTATTATGCTGTAATAGGAGAACACGAAACCGTAAGCGAGGGATTGACAATGAAAGCGTAATATCATATTCCCAGTTCACTCTCCTTTCCTCTCTAATCTGAAGTGAGAGAGAGGATACGGGGATATATGGGATTGATTATATTATGGTACCTTTTGATTATTTCATGTACTGTGTTGCATGCCGTTTCTCCGCATTATTCCCCACTCCATTCGACTATACTCGTTTTGCCTCCATGATCTCTCCATTTCTTTCGTCAAGGGCCTCTCCTTTCTTCTTGGAACGTTACCCAAGAGACGGTTCAAGTTCGAGCGAATATAAGAGATATCTTTTACGTGTTTCCTTACTCTTCTCATGACTGTTGTTGGCGGTGATGATGATGCCTCTAGGCGATATGCAATGTCTGGTGAAGTATCTATGCATTTGAGCCGGTATCGTAGTATTTTCTCGAGTCTCAATTATTTACTCGCCACCAAAATTAAAAATTGTACAGCCGAATAATACATGGCATAGGCTCATCGACTCATCGCCTTGATGCCTGGCCTTCCTCTCCATTTCACGGTGTGGATAGGTGTGAGAAAAAATATGTATGTACAAGACCAAAAGAGCACGACGAGGAGACCAACTAACCAACATATTTTTGCGGCTTTACCTTATCATCATCACCTATACAACAAAAAGCGTACAAGATGAACATCGGCGTTATTTTTTGCTCTTTGACCTTTTCGCACACCTGTATAATTAATATCCTTCTCTTGACTTGGGAGAGAGAGAGAGAGAGAGATTCCGAAGAGCTGGTTGCAGAGACCAATAAAGAAAGAACGGGAAGAATTTATTTTTCATTAATATTTAAAACATGTCTGTGTTCTGTTTCTCCGTACTGTCGTTGAATAAAACGTCATCATCCTCATCAGGAATGCATCCTTCCTTGTCATCAACGGAGCGGTGCGCTGTTTGCTATGCGAGCATACTAGATCCTGATACCCCCGTAGCAATAATAACAGGGACAATGAATAAGTTAATGAAATGACGCATTATACATCCTCTCCTCCGCCGTAACTTGTGGGGAAACTGTGAGGAATTACGTAAATGCAGCAACCCTTGAAACAATTTAAGAGCATCTTTCTCATCTTCATTACAAGTTTACACATTTCATGTAATAAAATAAATAAATATAGACGCACAAACCAAGAAACAAGCCTGTCCTTTGTGAGACGGAGAGATAAATTGTCGATTACCACCATCATCCTGCTGACTACTACTTGTTGTTTGTAAGAAACATGACCATTCTGGTTCCCATGCCGAAAAACGTTCTTCTTGCTTGAAAGGAATCGATAGAGAAAAGAACACATGAATAATTGATGAATACCTGTCTTTTTTAATTACTGTGATTTCTACTTCTTCTTATTTTACCTTTTCTTGTGGGACGACCATGATGATCAGGATTATTGCTGCTGCGCCGTGTGTGTATATACAAACTAGTTCCTTTCCCTCTCCTCGCTTTTGTTTCATTAGTATCCTCACATAGGCACATAGTTAGAGATCTATAGGTATGTAGGCATACCTCGCTGTCTGGCTGTATGATAGGTATTTGAAATGATGTGTGTGCAGTGTACTTGCATAAAACACAATTCGATGAGTTGGTGATCAGATCATCATGTTAGCGATGCAATGATGCTGACGGTGGTGGCTGATAAAATGCCGATGATTCATGTGGCCTTGTCCCTTCTCTCTTCTTCTTTTCTTACGAAATAGTTTGAAATTGAAATTCCTTCCGAACACAAGTTCAGCTGACGAGCTCCCAACATTTTTTGAATTCTTCCCTTTCAATGCCCTTAATTACAGAGGAACAGCAGTGGTGACCAAAAACGTGGATTTTTGTTATTAATCAAAGATTTTTTTATTGCGATGCCATTGCAATGCAGGGTTGTTCTTTGCAGCCTTTTTCCTATTTTGATAGCTGTTACTGTATCACTCTCCCTCTCTCCCTCCCTCTCTTTCCGTATCTGAATATGAGTTTTCTTTTAATCAGTTGTAACAACCACAACAACAACAAACTAATAGCGTACAAGATGATTAAGGCATTTTTTCTCTGTCTCACTCTCTCTCTCTCTCTTATTTGTGATGTTGTGTCTTCCCTTCTGTGTCAATAATAGAAATGTCTCTTTTTTACAACTTTTGCCTGAATGCATAAACAGACAAGATGAAATAGATTGAAAGACAAAAGATTAGATTCAATGTGGCATACATATATTTTTTCATTGACATAACTGCATCATCGGAATCACGGCATACTTGAATTTGACATGGTCAACGAAAAAACATGTAAATAGAATGAATGCCGTTTGGTAAAAAAAGGTAACTAGTAAAATCTCAGTCAAGTCTTTTCTTTTTATCTATTCATTCCTCTCATATTCTTTATTTTCTTACGTTTTATCCTTTTGTAATTTCGTTTGGTTAGTTAGTCTTGTACCTTGTTTATGTGTACTTTAGGTATAGCTTATATATAAAAATTTGTATTCTTTGAACACATGTCTGGTTTTGGGGGTTGTTGTTATAGCTAGTATCTCTGGTCTCTCTGGTGTTCTTGTACAATACTGTTCTTTTGTTTCATTAGTTCAGTCAGACCATGAAAAAACAAGAGTCAATTAAATAATAATGATAAAAAATTTTGTTAGACGCGCGTACTTAAAACGAAACGCATGAAAAAACTCTAGGATGGATAGGTAAAGTCGCGGACAGTAACTAACTCCCAAACGTAAGCCAAGTAACAGCAGGCAAGTCAGCACCAGGGCCAATCCTTTCCCTTTTCATTTATATATTTACATAATTTGATGGCGATAAGAGATTTTCCTCAGAGATTACCCTATAAACCAAAGCCAAAAAAACAGTGTGTCCACTTTTTGTTGCTCAGTCACAACAGTTGGATTTCTTACGAGGCTGTTGATAAGAAAGGTATAAAAATAATTTTACTTATATGTACGCCTGCGCGCATCTCTCACTGCTTGGACCTGTCATCATCGCCTTATGAATATTTCCTTTCTTGTAGTTTTTAGCAATAATTAAACCCAAGTCGAAAAATAGTAAAAATAAGCTAGACGTCAGCCAGCTTTAAAAATGCTCAAAAAACAAGGCACTGGGTGAGAGTGACGATGATCAGGCAGATAAGCTAAACAGTTTGATGTTGCAGTTTGATTGTAACAAACTGTCAAACCTAATTTGTCTACAAGTTAATTTTTTTGACGATAAGTAATTACACCAGCAAATGTGCTAAACAAAAAAGAAATGAAAAGGAATCTTTTGTGCCAAAATAAAAGGAAAACGTTGCGTGAATAGTAAAGTTTAAAATTTCTTGACTATCTGAATGCATAATCCAAGGTCACCAATTTCTTTCCCATCCGCTTGTCGATTTTAATCTGCTTCTTGTGTCTTGTAAGTCTCAACACCAGACAAAAACATCTCTTGTTCTGGTAATTGTCACTATGAAAATTATTACTTCACTTTTAAATTTTATTTCCAAAAAAGGCTCCTACATAATGTCGACAATGATGATGGTGATAATAATAATAATAAATAGTCTTACATAAATGAGCTGTTTTGTAGTCAGCAACGACGATGAAGATAAGCCAAAGTAGAAAACAAAAGACAAAACAAGGGTGAGAAACAAAAGATTCGCCTGTATCAAGCCATTCATCCTGTGTGGAGCTGAGTCAGCTAAAAAATAATAAGAATTAAATGCATGTACACACATACAGATGGATAGGTATTTCGATTGACGCATTGTCGCTGCATTTCATAAAAATAATAAATACACTGTAATTATACACATGAGATTCAACAACAGAGACGCTGATTAAGTAATAAAACAGCTTAAAAATGCAATCATAATGATTATGTCTCAACATATCATTATGACTTGTACGGTTGAGTTGTTGCACTCCAAAACTGAGTTTCTGACTCGTCACTTTTACCAAAAGAGAAATGGATGAATGTTGTGAAAAAAAATGTTTTGAAGGTACTTTTCGTTAACAGTTAACAAATTATTGTAAGAAGGTGGATAACTGCGCCAGTTTTCTTTTCGTTTTCGTCAGTTAGCACCGTACATAATATTATGAAACATGTGAAAAAACGTTATTTTGAATTGAATGAATGCATCTCATTGTAAGTTCATTTGTGATGCAAGATGCAACGACGACGACGACGGCACAGAAAAAAAACCTTTGCACGTTTACTGTAACAGCCTGTTTTAAGTTTAATTATGTGAGGAAATGAATGATAATGAAGCAGAAGGGAAGTCAACAGCAAAAAAACAAAACAAAAAAACAAATTTTGTGCGAGATTATGATAATCACTTTTGGTGGTTGTCTGTGGGATCATCATTGTAGTAATCATCTTACTTTTAGCTAAAGAATCGTGATGAGTAAAACAAGAGCAGTAGGAACGTGACTTTCAGTAAAGCAAGCGCAGCACAGTCAGTCGGTCGTTTGTTGATGACGACGACGACGAGAGCCAAAGACGCTATAAGTCACTAGTCCCTATATAAAGACACTTAGTGCGTGTAATGATGCTGTTACTACTGACGATTATGATGAAAGGCATTACAATTAAATAGTTCACGTCCTACGCGTTTTAGAACTTAGCATTCTGCATCTTCAACAAAGAAAATGCTGCTTAAATATTACTACAGTCAACAAAATAATTACAAGTGAACGGTTAATCACCATATTTCTTGGGTACAAAAATTCTTGTAGATACAAGTTTATGTGAATGATCTGCCTGGAAAAGCGAAAATGTGTCTGAGAGAGTGTTTGCCTTGTATTTATGTATCCAGACAAAATATTTTTTTCTCATTTTACAAGATGCTAGATTTAAACGGGAATTTCTCTGTTTGATATACATTTATTGTAAATCTCTTGTGATACTGCTACCACACTTTTGGAAAATCTACACACGTTTCTCAGATTCCCTATTCCTTTCTTGCTCCTTCTTCATCACCATAATTATCATTACATAATCCATAATCCGAAATGACGCTAGTTCAGGTCGGCTGTTGTCTGTCGGAGAGACGAAGAAGAAGAAAAATAGGGAAGTAAGTTTTTTTCTGATGTGTGATTGGAATAAATTTTTTACGATCAGTTACTCTACTCTTGAAGAGGTCTTAGATTAGATGGATGAATGTGAAAATGTGAATATTCACTTAACCTTCGTGCTTTCCTTTGTTGATTTTTTAGTAATTGCCAACAAGCGGATTCCAATACGATATATAAACTAGAAGATATCTGGTAAAACCGGGTTCCAGTAAACTGTTGGGAATGTTGTCCAGTGCAGTGGTTTCATAATGATAATTGTCTGACCGAGAATGCAGTTGTATCAAAATGGAGGAAAAGTATGATGAATGAGTCGTGCCATAGTACAGTGCTATAGAAAGTAGCTATAATCATAATATAGTATGCAGTCACAGACATAGGAAAACGGCAATTATGTGAATGATGGTTATTACCACAAAAATTAGAACAAGGTCTGTTTGTTTTTATCTAACATGCACCTGGCACTACAGTGACTGAACTTTCATGTAAATATTGAATTCACCTAATTTAATAGTCCGTTGAAATGAACCATCATTATGATGCTACTAAAAGTGTTCTAATAGAATAAATAAAATTAGGAATTACAAACTTTTACTAATTTTCATATACTAAACTTTTGAAGTATTTATTCCTCTAACGTTTAAATTGCATCTTTGGTATAGCTTTGACTTCATTAAGTTAGTTTTATTTCGTTTTGTATATAATTCTCACCTTTACTCAAAAACGAATATCTATTCAACGAACCAACAATATTGACGTTAGACATATTTACATACAATGATTTGGCCGGCTACAATTCCAAGCTCTAGCACACGGGACAATGTTTCACAGTTGTGTGTTTTGCCAAATTGAATAAGCGGTAGCTCTTTTTTCTGAGAACCACTGCAAACCCAAAAAAATTTTAAACGTGTTTTCGATAAAAATGACAAAAGTTTTATTGAATCGTACCGGTAGCGCTGGATCCATTCCGTTCTAATACCTTCGTAATACGGTCGCTACTGCGGCGGCGGATGATTGCTGGTTGGATTATTTTTTAAATACAAATTTATTAATTTTTGGAAAATGGAATGATAGACACTTTTTCTGGCAGTTTACACAACTAATCATAATTATAACCTTATCTTCGTTAGTAAACGTGCTTTATTAATATTTTATAGAATTAAAACATATTATTTTGACGCAAACATACCATACGGAGTCGTCCTCTTTCTTTCCTTTTTACGTTGAAGTGGTAGCTTAATTTTTTCTGTAGTCTTTCCTGTTACTCTAACTGATAATTTGGGAACTTTCGCGGGCTTTGGTAGGCGCCTGCTGCAGGACCTGCATACGGTATCTACTTTCGAAACCAACATAATAAAAAACGATATAATTTATTAACTCTCACAATATAAACTAGCGACAATTACTATGTTACAATGTAAAATAATATACACAACACAATACTATGATTCACTTGTGGGCGTACTTTTTATTTTGTTTTGTACTGGCTGATGACATTGGTCATCTATTCCTTTTAAAGGAACGGTTGCCATAATTAAATTAAATTTTCCATTCACTGAACTCAGGTAAAAAAACTATCCCAGTCTCAATGTTCCAAAGTCCAGCAACTAGCTGAAAAGTGTAGAAAATGTAACCATTTCTGTACAATGTCACGTTGGTACTAGTTTCCCGTCACCACCATATTATATTGTACTGACAATACAGTGTATTGACAAATTATCGATAGGAATTGACGAAGATTCCTTGATGAGGGAAAGATACGGGCGTTAGCCAAACCATAAAGTTATTCTTGTATAAAATGCAATGTGCAGTCATACCAGTTAAAAATGCAAATAGCTAATATACAAAATCAACTCAGACGCTATTCCTAGTATCCTGCTCCTCTCTATCCCCGTATTCTCTGATTTTCTCTACATATATACAAATATAGCATTCTTCTTATTGCTCGCATCAACTCAATTCTTTAAAATGTCTCCTAACATAATTTAAGCTTAACTGACTGCAATTGCTAAGGCAGTGCTACATTTCGCTGGCATTTGGTATAGCATTAGTTATATCTGTCATTCTGTAGTGACAAGCAATAAGTTGGAAGACATTGATATTTGATTTTCGATATTTAGGATGTCGGCCTAGTTGTATAGATTTTAATCGCTACCATTTTACTTTTGGTTCTGAAAGCATTATTCCTACAATACTTTGAGAAATGAAAAGTGTCTTCTTTTCCTATACAGATAGGCAATTACTCCCAATTATGTCTGGGTTTATTGGTACTGGATACCATATTGACAAAAGCATAATGAGGATGACGACGAACAGAGAATAGAATGGAATATGATAAGAGGAACATGTACCCAAAAATGTTGGGAATGTGGACACATGGATACATGCCTCCAATATGGTGATCAGCCTACATTGACACTGCTACTTCTTCCATTTTCTGACTATCCTGAGTCCTGGAAATGTAGCATTACTTGTGCTGCTTACTATTCAACAAACAAAAGTGCATTCCTTCGCAAAAAAGTCCGCTTGACTATACTTACCAACACATAAGTTTCGTAATAATAAGAAGGAACAGTTATAACGGACTACTAGTTTAGTTATTATGGAAAATATTGATGGAAGTTGTGAAAAGTATGCACGTAAAAGGCGGCGGCATGGTCGTCTCCCTCTGTTTCTTCGTCTTCGGTAAAGATGACGACACCGAAATAAACACAGCCTTGCACAAAAAATCCAGCTATTATTTGATGTTATGGCTTGACTTTCCTGCTGAATCGGTGATGGCTGTGCGTGATGGTGATGATGACTAGGATGTAAATTGCCCAAAAGGACCTACTTTCGTTTTCGTTCCCTACCACCCAAATATATATGTATATCTAACGTATATCGGCCATTGCAGTGCATCCTCCATATTTTTTTATTATTTTATAACTTTGTTAAAATTGATTCATATTTTTCTTCTCGACAAGTGGGATTTTGCAGATGACGACAACGAAGAGTAGTAATAAAACTCATAAAAATGACTAAATGGCATCCATTTTTTCTCTCCCAGTCTTGAGACAATTCAACAAAGGGAGATGATATTTTCTTTTGTCATTTTTTTCGCTATACTCTTACAGTCTACATTGAGAGGAAGTATAAAGGTCATCATAAAGATATGACTATGGCGACGACGATAATGATGTTTTTGGTTGCGTCCTCGCATAAAAAGCTATGTAGATAATACGATGGAAGTTGAAATAATGTGCGCTTTTGTGTCAGTGTGTGTGTTTTATAGTTTGCAAAAGTGTGACTAGGTACTAACTTGCGTTGTTGCAGATAGATGGGCTATTAAAAAGTCACCATAAAAAGGAATATATAGGTTGTTGGGGCATAGCTCGATGAAAGAGGATCATTTACACACGCGTAGTATGACTTCCAACGAATGAAAATTGATTTTTTTGCGAATGATATTATTTTCTTTGGGGATTACTACCTTTTGTGCCTATCACCAGGTCCTCGTAAATGGAATAATATTTGTAGCAGGGAAAAAGGAAGTGCATCTCTTCATTCTTTATGGGATCACATGGATGAATGGTGTAATAATAACAATTTAATCTGCTTTTGTCCTCAACACGATTAACATCTACAATATGTCATCTTCCTCCTCATGAGAACTAGGACATGTGTAATAATTCGGTTGTTGGTTGGCTCGAATTATATTAATCAGAGCCATCATTGCCGTGATAAATTAAAATACAAGGGTTGACGGGGAGATGAGTGCGAATGACGATGTCGATGATGATGATGGCATGCACCACACAGCAATGAATTTCTGGTTAAAAGTTTTTGTAATTGCAAGGAAAGCAACCGGTTGAGACAGGACAAGCAGTGAGACAGAGCCGTTTTATGATGATGACATGATTGACGCCGCGTGTGCTCATGAAAAAATAAAACGTTAAGGATTTGCGATCGCTTGACTACTTCTCATTGTAGTTATACATGAATGATGTAAGCCACAGAAGAAAACATCTTGTTTATTAGCAGCTGGTGGTGGCGGTGGTGGCTGTGGCAGTTGTATAACAAGAAAAGAAGTAAGTCATGGTAATGGTGATGTGGTGACAACGATGATCACTGTATGACTTATTATTATTGTTGTTATTATTGTATTAACCATTTCTTTTATTATTGCCATAGAAAATGACAATGTCGATGATTATTTTTTCGTGGCGCTTTAAGCATATAATAATGTACAAGTAAAATGGCTCCCTTTAACCATCGTCACCACCAGCGGTTGCTGTGGTGTGATGGCGGCGGCGCGGCGGTGGTGCCGTGCTTAACTAAAACGAAAAAATGCAACAATGAAATGTCCTGTGCAAAGAAAAGTGTTACCTAGTTAGCAGCACGAACTACATTGATGTTTGTCAACATTGGCGAATTCCGCACTCAAGAACAATCCTGTCGTAGGATGTAGCCAAGCAGCCAGGTGAAGTGGTGTAAATAAGAGACGGTAGTAATGATCATGATGATCATGATGCCGATGAAGACTGTCGACCATATAGCAGTTACAACTACAGACACTATGTACCGGTTTATATCACAAGCATATTGCAGAGTAGCTTTACATTTAGTAGTGGATAGCCATTAATTTTTTATTCTTTTTTTTATTCGTTCAACAAGAGCAACAGTGATTGTGATGCATCGTCATTATTATTATTGTTATCATCATCCCAGTAAAGGGGTGATGGTGGTATGTAGTGACGAGCAAAACTGCATGTTATTTACTACAGTATTACTATAATTACCTGAGTAGAGTGACTACTGGTGGAGAACGGCGATGGCGATGCGGTTGCACCAGAAAGAAGAAACAACACCTACGAGTATAAGTATAGCTATGTACCTACTGCTTCGTCTACTACTACTACTACTACTACTACAACAACTGCAACCGTCGCTATTTTTGATGTCATCTTAGTTAACAATGAGATCCAATTACAAGATTACAAGTCGATCT
>JAHZNB010005241.1:0-12509 GCA_027744295.1 Callyntrura guangdongensis
TTAAATAGAATCAAAGTCATACACGAAATTTTTGGAATCCATTCACACGTGCATTGGTTTTAACACTTTAAATTACCTATTGATAGTTAACAATACAATTTGTAATAAAATGTAAACAATTTCTTTTATAAACTGGATATTTTACTCAAATTTTTTCCTGATTTTGTTCTTTCCCATTTTAATTTTTTTCTACATTATTTAACCGTTTACGTTACTTTATGATGAATCAACTTAAGTATCAGCTTTAGACCCGGCTGTGGTCGCCGATGATGATGGTGCTGGTTCTGTTACCAGCTCTTGATCCGCTGGAGTTCCTTGTTCCTACAAATACAAGGACATTATTACAACTTTCAAGATTTTCTCACCATTACACTTATCAGTACCGGTAAAAACCAATTGACTGCGCAACGCAAGCTCAGCTTGCCAAGCTGTATACTAATGTTTCCGAATTTCATTTATGTATTAGGAATACTTTCATTTTTATTATTGTACAATGTATGTACGCAATACTAGGAAGTGAGCATTAACGTAAATTATTTTCATAATTTTACCTTGGAAGCTTTTATTATTGCCTTCATAACACGCTTCCTTTTTTCGGGTTCAACACTAGGACTCCGAGCACCTTCTGGAATAGTCGACGTCGACGGTAATGTAGTACCTTCAGTTTCCGGGGCCGTGGTAGATGATGGTTGCTCTTTAATTGGTGGAACTGGAGAAGACGTTCCAGCCGACGTGACTCCTTTTCCTCCCGTCGCAGAATCTGTTTCTTCGCTAATTTTAATTACTGGGATTTCTGACCTCGTGGATGCCACAGAGTCCGTGCAAGAAGGTTTTCTTGCGGCGACAGGAGGTTTTGGCTTGCTAGCAGCAGCAGTTGTACCACCACCAGCACCGTGTTTCCCCGCCCCAATTTGATGATCTTCTGGTAAAGATTGTTGATCCACATCAGTTGCATTTCCATCATCCTCGCCGCCCCCTCCTGCAGCTGCACTAGTACTGGGTTGTGGTTTGGTTCCATCCTGTTGCATTTGTCTGGCTTTCAATGCTGCCCTTTTGGCTGCTCCTGCGAAACCTGTCATTTTACCTGTGGTCAAAATCGATGGCCTCTTTTCTTCACTAGCTCCTCCGCTCCCAATCCCAGTCCCAGCACCACCCCTTCCGGTGCTGCTGGCTTTACTAGGATCCTTATCTTTTGCCGCCATTGGGATAAGCATTGCCCATTTTGCCAGTGGTGTCTCGTCCTTCTTTTTCCCACCCGCCACACAGTGATAATCTGTGGGGCGAAGTGGGAAAAATTCAGAGAAACGTTTTCACAATGCAAATATAAAATTTAAAATAATTTCAATTGCTATTTACCAGGTCCATTACGGTTAATTTGACAATTTCCTGACCAAACATGGTCTCCCAGCAGAGCTTCCTTAATCGTATGCTAATGTCAGGATCCATAGTTGGCGCAGGTTCCGTTGTGGCTATAGGGAAAAAAGACACGAAATTATTCCCTATCCCAAGTGCTCTTCTTAATGAGACCACACTTTACTGAATCATCATCACTTACTGATGCACATGCGACTCCGTGGAATCCAACAATTATCCATTCTCGGCCCCTTTAAAGTTTCTAAGGTGCACATGATATCACTGCAATTCAAAAATTCGCCAATGTTCTCTGGTTTGGTGGTGCCGTCCTCGCATACAGTCACATAACAAGTTTTTATCTCCTTTTCGTCAACGTTAACCCTAACTGTAGTACCAAAAGTAGAGTTTAAGTGGGCGTTGGTAACCTTTTTAGTCTCTACTATGCTTTCCAAGGTGGTGATCCATTTTGAAAAGTCTCTAATCCGAGAAATGTCAATCTCATCCGTTTTCGTCGAGTTGTGAGTAAAAATCAAAGTGACCATGGTCATCATGTTGGTTAGTAATCTTTCCATGTTCTCTGGCGTAGGTTCCATGGTTGTAGATGGAGCCATGGTCGTGGTGCTTGTCGACGTCATTTCAGTTGTGGTGGATGTCGTACTCTCGTCATCCAACTCGCTTGGAATATCCCCTCTTGTTGTTTGTTTGGTTATCCAATACTTCCTATTTCCATTGCCTCCAATAACTAACACTGTCCCACCCGCCCCTTCCATTGGAGTGATGGCGTTACTCATTTCTGACCCGTCGTCGTCTGTGGTAGTGGTTTCCTCCCCCTCCACCAACAAAGGTGCGTCCCCAGAGTGTTGGGAATCAACTGGTTCCACCTCTCCACTAACCACGGGATATTTCGACCAATCTGGTTGTGTGTAGTCGTCATCAGGGGAATCCGTTGTTGTGGTAGGGGTGGAAGAAACAGGCGATACTGGGGTGGTTGTTGGCGGGATTGTTGTAACCCGATTTGAGCTAGGGTTCAGCGGTCCTCCTCCTACAATATTGCTACTCCGGCTGGTTCCTAAGTTCCATGGAACAAGCGTTACTCATTTCTGACCCGTCGTCGTCTGTGGTAGTGGTTTCCTCCCCCTCCACCAACAAAGGGGCGTCCCCAGAGTGTTGGGAATCAACTGGTTCCACCTCCCCACTAACCACTGGATACTTCGACCAATCTGGTTGTGTGTAGTCGTCATCAGGGGAATCTGTTGTTGTGGTAGGGGTGGAGGAAACAGGCGATACTGGGGTGGTTGTTGGCGGGATTGTTGTAACCCGGTTTGAGCTAGGATTCAGCGGTCCTCCTCCTACAATATTGCTACTCCGGCTGGTTCCTAAGTTCCATGGAACAAACTGTCGCTTTGAACGTGAAAGGAGCGGGTTTTCTTCAATCTGTCCTTGCTTTTTCGGATTCTTTCGACGTTGCTGTCTTTCGTTGTTTCTGTCTTTCTTGTTTCGAGGTTTCTTTGTTGTCTTTCCTGTTAAATTACCCAGAAGAGCGGTAAAATCTCCAGGAAATATAGTGGTACCACTCCCCAAGGGGCGGCCTTGAGGGTCAATAGTAACGTTCATAAATCCTGCAGCTCCTGTTGAAGCAGACGATGAAAAGTCCCCTACAAATGGCGTGGTTTTCCCCGGGTTCGGAAGTAACGTTGTCAGATAAGCATTAATAAGCTTGATTAGAATAGGAAATGCAGAGACCAGCGCAGTTCTATTTTCCGGAACCCACAGCCCCTGTGTATCATTCAAGTCAATAGAAGATTGATTAGTCCAAAATGTATAGTTTTCATTCTCAAAGTACTCGTTCCAAGTTTCCGAAGAAAAATCGGCAGACGATGAAGTTCCTCCTGCGATTGTAGTGCCGTTTGTGTTGAATATCTGAGCAAGGTCTGTTCTTGGTGTGAGGTTATGCACCATTGACCACCATTCTGTTAAATTGAATTTTCCCGAAGCCGTAGAAGTACTGTTGAGTAAGGGGAAGTTTCCTGTTGCTTGAAAGTCTCCCGGAGATGTTGGCAATAATGTGGTGAGATTCGCAACAAAAACAAGAACAGCTCTTGTTTCCTTAATGGCTTCGTACGAGGCATATTCATCGAGAAGGGTGCAGTTAACAATAATATCGGTGCACGGGGGAGGTTCTGTGGTGGAGTAGTATGTAGGCGTTGTGCTGATTGAAGTTTGATTTTGTTTTATACCCTGCAATTCTTGGGTCATGGAGTTGACTTTGCCGAAAAGGGCAAAGATGAGAGTATACAAGTTCAGGAAGTTTAGAACCATGATTCTGTTGGAAGAAACAAAGAGATACAATGTAACGTCAATAAACGGGAAGGGTAATTTTTCTTTATTGACGTTTTTTGATACCTTGCAAGCTGCCACCGAAGCTGCTTTCTGGGATGATAATTCTCTAGCATTCCAACTAGCTCAAAAATGTTTGGGAAAATGGTAGTGATAAGGGACAACGTTAGAGTGATCTCATTTTGACGCCACCAAGAATCATCTGGTTTGACGTTCTCTGAGCGCTCAACTACTTTGATAACCGCAAACGCCGAAAACATGAGAAGTAAGAGGATAAGAAAGTTGGCAAGCACTCGTAAACTGATAACCTTCCAGCTGGATAAAATTAAACGACACACATTAATGTGGGAGGGAATATGCAAATTGTGCTAATTATATATCTCCAAAAGCATGAAAGGGTGAGAGTACGTACTTTCGTTCATCTTTCGTTTTCTCCTTTTCTTCCAAGAGAGCCTCTTTGAAGCCCATGATGATGGAAGCAAAACGATTGAGAGCAGTTTCAGGATTACCAATCATGTAATCCCAGGCGGTGAACAAACGCCAGGAGAAAGCACACTCGTCCTCTTTATCGGATAGTTTTGATTGACGTGAGTTAGCTGCCATTCTAGAATGCAAGATACGGTTACCTTTTGCACTTTTGAGTAAAAATTACTCGAACAACGGAAACCCGTTGGATGTGTAAAAGAGATAAAAATTAATTTCCTTCAAAGTGACCTTTACCTGCGTAGAATTGCTACAAAACTGTAAATGTAGACACCCAATCCGGTGATAAAGTAGAATAGTGGCAAGGGGTACCCTTCTTTTGTCCGTTTTTGATCCGTATAGTAGCCATAAAACAGCGGGGAATGTTTCAAAAGACCTTCAAACTCCCAAAGAGTTCCTAAATGGCCTGCTGTACGCTTTTCAGAAGGAAGAAGAATTTTCCTTTGGCCAGCTTTACTTTCATCCGCGGCTAAAATCTAATGCATCAAACAGGTATCGTGTACATTTTCTTGTCGTTAGAACAAGACTGATGATAAAATCGCAACAGGGGAAAGATGATAACTTGACCAACCTCCGGAACCATTACAAAACAAATGAGTATGGCAGAGATCACAATATTAATCCAAAAGACCCAGCGCAGAAAAGTAAAATAGGATGCGACTACGGAACCAAAATGAGACTCAATTTCTTTGATGCGCTGCTCCCAGGGCACCATGTTGGATATCAGGTTGGAAAGCTCTCTTTTAAAGTGTTGCCAAAACTGTACAAATATGTAAGAGTATGCGAGTTAACTTGTGCGTTTAAATACTGTCTGCTCCAATTTTAACCGTTTCTATTGAACGTACACGAATTAGGAGTAATTTAAATCGAGCAATAACATCCTTTGTGCTTTTCGACTGAGCAAGTCGTTCTTGCAGCTGGCCCTCGTGTCGTTTTACGTATTCCTTTGCTTGTTGAATAAGTTTCAGCTTTCGTCGCATATCCCAAGGTTGCTGCTTAACACTATCGAGGAGTTCCTTGTGAAGACGAATATTTTCAAAAATTTGCTCTTGCGTTGCCGCATCCCCACCTTCCATAGTTATAGCAGTTCTAAACCCCCAAAAATAATTGACGACTAAAGATTTGGGAATATACCAGGGTTTAAATCAGATGGCCTACGTTGAAGAATTTCCTACTTACTCTCCTGAACTTGTAGTGAAAACCGATGATCGTCGTCTGTCGCTATCGTACGGTGAGGACGTTCTCCTTTTCCCCGAGCCTTTTACCTTTCTCTGAGAAGCTCTTCTCTGAAGTATGACATTCATGGAGGTCGAGTAGTCATCCTCTTCGTCTTTTTTCAGCAAAGTACCATATTGTATCATCTATATCATCTTTATCATCTCATGCAAGTCAATTCTGAAAAAATAAAACTCTCTACAACTTACCCGTAAGATTTGCCGACAATCTTGTCGGACCTCCACCTAACGTCGCCGCTCCAGGAGGAGAAGTGGTCGATACCCCACCAGGGGATGGAAGTCCACTTCCGTCAATGGCACTCATATTGAAGACGTTTACTCTTACTGATGCATCCGAACCTGGTCTACCGTCATTACTTCCACTACCACTTGCCCCAAAACCAAAACTCTGCTGATGATGCTGAGGATCGGCTGAAGAGCCAGACAATGACTTTTCATTGTAGTCTGGGGCAAAGGAAACTGATAACCTGTCTACTGACGGTTGAGGAGAACTAGGTTCTCCAGGTACAGCTCCCTATGTACACACACAACACGTGTAAAAGTTTTACTAGAGAGGATTTTTATTATAGAAAACGACCACGCTCACAAAACCTCTTGACAATCCACACTACACATCGCCACAGACAATCAACTCTTCAGTGCTCTGTAAAAATTTGTCTGATTTTTCAAACTCCCACGTACCCAAAATCCTACTACATGTTCAAAGGCGCCATCAGTTACCTCCTTTGAGTAATATTAATATCCATTATTAAATTTTGTACTAATAATTATTATAAACAACGATCATTACAATCATGAGACTGTATAGGTTTTTATGTAATTTTCCAGTGTCAACTATTAATGTTGATTAATGTCATGCTAATTTCACACACACAACAACTCTGCTAATAAACAATGATTAAAGATCCCCAGGGGAGAAAGCGACAGAGGAAGTAAAGAAGCCTGCGTGCATACAGCCATACGCAGTCACACAAAGATCTGTCGTCTGTTTATAACTAGTAAACAGGGAGTGACACTTCTGCTGCAACTACTATTCCTGTTAAAACATCTTTGTACTAGGCGTCATGCCACAAAACACGCAACACGAAAAAAGAAAGACTTTCACTCTTGACTGCCCTTCCTGTGCCGTGCTACCACACAACGGTAGGCAACCAACCGAGTAAACCTGGGTTATTGCCGTGCTGTCTGTTACACTGTTTACCTATTCTACATAATATTGTATACGCTTTCACAATAACAATCTTGACGGCTTTAGAATAATGGGATTGACACCTTGACAAGTGTCTGGGCTACTTATCGTTATCATTCCGGTATAAAAGTAACAGAGAAATTGTATCCAGCACACGTACGTGTACACACCAAACTTGTATGAAACTTAAAAAATGACGCCTCATTAGGCTAATTACATTGTAAGCACTCTTTTAAAAACATTTTTCTATTCTCCATCATGCAGTTAACTGGTTTTAATAAAAGTGAAAGGTATTTGTTTGTGTGTGTGTACAGCCATTCCTCTTTTTCCGACCCCTTCTGCCAGACTAGATGATACCAACTAGTGAAGTGAACCATAAAAAATACTGCGAATAAAACCATTTCTTTTCGTGTTTTATGCGGGGGCAAACTTTTGTGGAATCGCTGGAGAGTTATGATAGTATGCAATATTAGGTGTAGTATCTGCGAGTGTATTAACATCGCATCATCGTCATCATCATCATTGCCATCCTGATATCATCATACCCCGTAGAGTTTCAGACGGATGCGTGTTTTTACACGATCATCTTTCTCCGTCGTCGCCATCATATCGCCATTCTCAACTAATAATATTATATGTACACATACACACACACTCTCTCTCTCTCTCTCTCTCTCTCGGTGGGTGATGATATGGTACGCCATTGTTGGCTGGCAGGGACAGCAAAAAGTGCTAGTAACTGGAACAACTTGAGTTTGTAAAATATAAATAAAATGCTGCTACTGCTGCCAAAGGTGCTTTTTTGCTTTGTATATAAAAATATGGCGGATCATGTAAGAATTTGCGTGATCCAGTCATAAAACCTAGGGGTTGTAATATACATCACCATCCTCACGTCATCATATCTAAACGTTTAACTGTTGAGTAGAATAATGGGGAAAGCACTGCCGCAGTAACAGGAAAAGTTGGGTTTTCACTTCTGTCCTCCTCTTTTTACACACACAGACAGTCGTACGTTGCAAGTCATCGACAAGATGAAAAGAGATAGTGAAACTGCCCACGCGTGAATACATACACTCTCACACACACTTTCAAAACATGGACACGTCGTTTGTTGCGTGAGTGTGTCCAGTACTCTTTGTGCCAGGAATGAGGAAGATACAGGAATATGTCGGTATAGCATCTAAATCGTTAACAATCATCATCATTGGCACATCATAATGGTGAAAGTAGACAAGTGTGTGTGTTTGCACTTACAGATATCTTTCTCCCAATCCCAATCTGTCCGTTTATATAAGGAGTAGCCAAAGACCACTCTGTTGTTATCTTGATGATGATGGACGAACATAGGCCGTCATCATCATGCCAGCAGACCACAGAGCAATGGCACGAGTCAGTGAGGGTGGCAAAAAATCTTTCTTCCGCATGCCTTGTTATTAGGCAACATTACCAAAAGAGAGGAAAGCGGTGAACAGAAAAGGAGTAGCAGCGGGTCAGCGTAATATAATAATATATCTCTGTCTTCTTATTCGTTCACTCACCGTCATAATCATCATCATCGTCAAAGCGGCAGCGGCATCATCATACCCAACTATTTCTCTCTTTGTATAAGTTAATATACGCAGCAGCAGGAATGGAAGGAAATTCAGGTATTTGTCAGATTTGCATGCAACTTTGCCAGTTTACTACTTTTATTTTACACTAGGATTCGAAATATATGTGCATAATAATATGTATATATATTAGTGCATGTAGGGAGATATGCTTGTCCGCATTTTCGGAAACGGCGGCATAATGGCTCTTTGCTACAGATGAGTTGACGTAAAAGATATTATGAAAAGTTTTCGACCTCGCCCATCATCCATTCATTTTACGAGATTCCTGACACACTTTTTCTCCTTTCCCCTCTCACTAAACACGGTAGCGTATACGGCAAATAAAATTGCGAACAAATGCACACACACACACATCATCACACAAGGTAAAAGGAAAGGACTCCGACAAAACTACAATTTCTATGCCATAAAGTCTATATAATAGTGTGTAGTACTCGTAATAATAATCATAATATACCAGTTTGCCGTTTGAATAAACTGTGTTGCATATGGTTGTGAGCTTTATTCTTCTCAGAAAAAGTTGTATTTTTTTGTTATCTCATGCTTTTATATTACGCGACCATAAAACCGTTACCTTTTTACCAGTTACACCAATATATTTTGTATTTTTGTTGGTTTGTGGTACATACACTCTCTTCACTTTCACCTCCATCATCCACAATCTTATAGCTGCTGCTGTTGCAAAACTGTTTCGCCAGACGGGAGTGCGTGAGATGTAACGATTTTTAGGATTACCATTATTTCTTTTCCTGCACGCGGACAGATCATGTATCATGTCAACTTGTCGTCTATATATTCTCGTTCATTTCATCTGTGGACCAGAGGGGTCTTTACCTGGCAATACAAACTCAGTAACGGAGTATATCTAACACATCACATAGCTTTCTCTTTATAGCCATTAAAGTTCTACGTTTTAAATAGGGGTAGGCGGAGACTAATGTCTAAAAAAATCATCGTTTGATATCACAGGACTACTCCATAGATGCGTGGGGTGTCTAGATGTTTATATTGGAAAGCAGTTTATATGCTTACCAAAACGATGCACGCCTACGTGAATACTAAAACATAGTGCATGCTCTAGCACGACATGCATATATTCCTCACGAATGGCACAACTGTTATGATAAAATTGAATTAGTTATGTTGCATAAATATGGCATGCTGCTATGTAAAAAAGTGTAAAAAATGAATGCCTTAGACAACTCAGGTGATATCATCACAATTATTATTATTGTACAACTTATCAGTTTTCAACTCATGTGTCCCATGAAATCCATTTATTGCATTTACTCTTCAGCATTAGTAGTAAAAGCAGAGGGAAGGAAAGCAATCATGGTAATTTAAGCTGGAAAACGTGAGAAACCGGAAGGTAGCAATAATCCTTGCAGACTTGCACTAACATTTATCATCAATACTGCTACCGTGATAATTTATTGTTATTGCATACCATGAAGCAATAACTTAATGTACGATTCTTTGCCAAACCCTCAGCCCAACAAATGTAATATTATTGTAGCCTTTAGAACTTGCAGCTTGCTGCACACCTTTGCCCTCCTCTGAGCATCTGGAAATATATACCTACACGTTTTCAAGAGAAAACAGCAGGTTTTACGAGTTCTATATTTTAGCAGAGAAGTGAAGCCTCAAATGAAAACTAATTGTGGGAGTAATTAATGGTATTATTGGAACGAGATAATTCTAGAGTATTACGACGGCTTCCTCACGGCATTATGGCCATGGGTGATTTGGATTGTGATAAGTGATAATGAATGATGGTGAAAATGATGAATGGGATTTGATCGAGTTCATTAGATGCATCATGTGCCCCATGAAATAACAAAACGAAATGGTGTATCAGTACAATTTTGGTAATGTGCATAGGATCATTGCTGATTTTAGTACTGTTACTTATCATCACGTGCGTAAAAATATGAACTAACCCTTAAAAATGGAACACCCACATAATCGATTAAATACCTCTAAACACCCACACAACACCACTGGATAAACCAATCTACTTGGGTATCCATACTATAAGCACATATCCGTTGCCGGAACATAAATCTTCTCTGTAAAAATCTTGTACCCTCGTCGAAAAATGTGTTTAACACGAGCCGTTTCTAAATGGTACTACCACAAAATCCAGTAACAACTTTCATTGAAAAGCACATATCTGTCTCGTATAAGCAGTAAGTCTGGATAAATGATCAGGCACAACAATAAAATGAAAAGTTAAATATAGCTTACTCACCTGAACTGCAATCCTTTGACTTTTTGAGGTATCCACGCGAAGTATTCCTTGTGATCCTTTAAAACTCCCTCCTCCTCCGCCACCACCGCCTCTGGTGCTGCTGCTTCCAACTTTTTCCCGTCTTTCCATGATTTTCCCCTTGATAATTTCCACCTTTTATATGCGCTCGGTAAAAAAAACTATGACACTTGATATACCTTTTGGGCAAAGTCACTCGAAATTGTACTTGATGTCGTGTGTGTACTTTGTTCACGATTTTGACAGGAGCCGTTTTTACTTTAATTAGTTTACTTTCTTTTCAGTTGTCACCCATGTGACTAGCGGCAAGAACGATCAGCTTCTCATTTCATTTTCCTGTCTCGATTTGAATATTGGCTGCTTGTGGGTGAAGTTTGCATTTGGGTGAAAGTTGATCTGGATCTTCTTTGGATGCAGATATTGTCGAAAGGATGATAATATTATGATGATGACGATGACGAGAATGATGAAAGCGGAGCTGAATGTGTATCTGGGTGCGTGTGTGTACAAAAAAAGGAAAAGGCTGGATGTTGAATCCAACGGAGTATAGGGAGATGATGATCATCACCGTCGTCATTATCATCATCTGACTTGCTCATGGGTAAATGCATTATTATCATCAGCCGCATGTTTTAATCGAGCTTCAAAGTAAAAGGAAGTTTGAATGGGTAGTTGGAGGTATCCTGAGAATGAATGAAATGGTTACGAGCTATCAGGCTTTATGAATACAACAATTGATGACGGAGATGTTGCTGATGTGGAAAGTACGTTGGAAGCATTTCCTTTTTATCGTTGCTTATTAACTCAAAGTTGAGGAGGAAGTAGACAGACACCCATATGCATAATGTAGGATCCGTGTGGATAGCCAATAATGGAACGGCAGGTAAGAAAGGCTATTAAACATTGCCAGATAACGAAAGTACATGTGCTTGTGCATACTATGTGTAGGATGAGGAGTTAGAATTTTCCCAAAACGAACGCGTATTATATTTTCCCTATCATCAATTTCACCATTAAGCATTATCAGGCAGCACAGTGAAAAAACCGCATCAAACAAACAACAACAAGGAATAACGGGTAAAAAGTCCGTCCAAAGTCTTTCCGGTGGAGGATTTGCAACCCATGATGCCTATGCCGTCCTCAGGATAATGAACATAATGTCGCGTAGTTAGTTTTATTATTGCTGAATAAAATCATTTGGATTTTTTTTTATAATTTGGCGAATACGCAATGAATTGGTTCCATTTGCTTTGCTTGTCCAGTGCAGTCATTGTCGCTGTGGAACGAAAAGTTTGAGTCTATAAACCTAATTGGCATTTTATAAAGCACTGCGTACAAAGATATCATTGTTGTTTCTGTGCAGTGAGAAATTGAAGAGGGACACGTTCGACGAGTTTGACTGGTAGTAAATTTTGAACAGATGCATGAAAGATAATGCATTGTAAATAAAGTGATTATCTTTCACGGGTAATTGACAAAAGAGGTTTATTTTCTAGTCTGGGCCTTTCTTTACAAAGAGAATGAGTGCTATTAACCGGGTTGGTAAATTGGCTTTCAAGGTACTATAAATTTGATGCGGTCTAAATGAAACCCACACACACACACGGGTTCGGGCTGTTGGGTGATCCACCCGTGTAATGTGTGCAACAGACATAAAAAGGGGTTTATATGAATATCTACACAAGGTTTATTGAGCATTCTGATTACTTGTGCTGTTGCTTTTCCGGAAAGGTTGATATGAAAATATAGGGGAAGCACGGGAGGTAATATGATCGCATGTGGGATGATAATGAATGACAAAAATATCGTATCTGGGTTGATCTCTGATCACGTCTAAAGAGAAAAGGATTTTTATGGGTGGCGAATAGACTGCGTTCTTTCGTTGTCGGTACTGATGGTACACAGACTTGTAGCCAGGGGAAGAGATAGGGAAAGATCAGAAAAACATGCGAAATCTTGTAGTTTGGTGCCAGTGCTAGAATGCAAAACGTTGCATCATATCTGCTATACAAAACTGACAACTAGTT
>JAHZNB010005242.1:0-13856 GCA_027744295.1 Callyntrura guangdongensis
CGAAAAGGTACACAGAATATGTAGTACACAATAATAAGCTAGTATTGCACACTTTTCCGACGCCATCTATTTCGAAAAGGTGCACAGAATATGTAGTACACAATAATAAGCTAGTATTGCACACTTTTCCGACGCCATCTATTTCGAAAAGGTGCACAGAATATGTAGTACACAATAATAAGCCAGTATTGCACACTTTTCCGACGCCATCTATTTCGAAAAGGTGCACAGAATATGTAGTACACACAACAATAAGCTCATAATGCACACTTTTTCGACTTGGGTAGCTTCGAAAAGGTGCACAGAATAAATAGTACACAACAATAAGCTCATAATGCACACTTCTTCGACACGATTAGCTTCGAAAGGATGTGCAGAATATGTATTTCACACAACAATAACCTCATTCTGTTGATTTTTGGTTGTTATTTTAAATGGAATGGTTAAGATTAATAAGATTGAGATTGATATCGACCGACCTGTAATTTCCAAATTATTTTTCAGTCCGTCCAAGTTAGTAAATGATGAAAAGAATGAAATGAAATGAAAAGTGATAGTAAATGCAGCCGTTTATCAATGCATTTGTTCTATTTATTCTCTAGGTTTATTTAAATGTGCTATTACATCATCAAATTCGTATTAATCGTCAATATACAATCAATTTTGCTTGTTTCTCAACAAAAAGAATTTCAAAGATTACTAATTATTAGATTTCTTTCAATTACTAACTTTGAGCAGCATTATATCATCCAGCCTATTACTTTCGTCTATAACTTCTGGGAGGCGAGCAGTCCTCTGAATCCGAGAGTGTAGTAGTATCAGATTCAAATAAATCAGTATTTTCAGCATTTCTTCGTTCCTCGGAACTTGTACGACTGACAGCGGGTCCCTTTGAGGATGACTTGACCCTTGACCGCGAATTTCCACCTCCTCGAGCGGACGTAGTCCTGGCTCTCCTCTGTTTATCATTTGAACGATTTCGCTTTTGACGAGCAGTGTTGCTACTGCATGGCTGTTGCATTTGTTCCACTTCAGAAGTGTCCGACTCGATAATTAGCCTGCGATTTCGCTTTTGACGAGCAGTGTTACTGCTGCATGGCTGTTGCACTTCTTCTCCATCAGAGGGATCCGACTCGATTATTTGCCTGCGAGGTGGTTGTGAACGTGCAGTTCTACGTGCGTGTCCCCTGGCGTTTGAGTCAGCAGGACGAGAACGGGGTCTGTGCGTTCCTGAGGTACCAGGAGTAGAAAAGTCACCAGCATGTGACTCCGTCTCAAGAACATACCGAGCCGGTGCCATCTTTACGATTGCTTTATTGTTGATCCGTTTGTCGTCCCATGATTTGATGGCCGTGTGTGTCTTTTGAGTCTTAAACTTTGCGGGTTGCATTGCAATAGCCGAGTCAGTAGGGCGACGAGTACGCTGGTTCATGTGAATCTCATGTGTCGGTTCAGTCACATTGCTGCTATCCAATGTATCAACGCCAGTGAATAGCGGAAGACCGGGTTCGACAACAAACAGTTGGTGATTTCCAGAACCATGAAGACGTATAATATCCGCTAGCGCATCCCTTATATAGTCAGGTATGTCATCCAGAAATACACTTTGGAGTGTCTGATTCGCAGCTGCAGGACATGTCAGGATATGTTTGCAATACTGTGACGGATGAACAAATTTAGGCTTTTTGTCGCAGTTGTTACATTTGTATTCTGCCGCGACAATAGAGTGATGGGAGAGAAAATGATCACGAAAATCGGTCTTGTTTTTAAACGAGTGGGGCCAGTTACACAGACTACACCACAATAGGTGCCACGATCCTCGGATATGCATTTCACAAGCAAGCCTGTAGTGAACTAGAAAGAGAAAGCGTCTTTGGTTCGGCTGTGCCGACTGGTAATGCCCCGTTAGGACTACAAAAGATTCAACAATGCACGTTCAACAAACACACGTTACTGTTCAAGTAAACAAAAGTCTTACTACAGTCTACATATTTAAATGTACATATGATGTATGTACGCACAATTTCGCACAGTTGCAAGAATGTCAGTAAAAGTGACATGCATGCCCCGGGGCACTCTGCTGGCTGCCAGCAATGAAACATTTTCCACAGCCGAGTTTATCGCACGATTACGATAGAGTTCTATCATATTGGGATCCAGCACGAGTGGAAGATCCTCCCTAATTGAAGGACTATATTGGAACTGTTGCACCTGTGGACCTTGGGCTTGCTGTGTTGGTTCATCCGCTCCTGAGGCTCCTGGTATGTCATCTCTTTCGTCCATCCGCGGAGTTTGATGGTAGGCAACTACTGCCGTACCACTACTTGATCCATGCATAGTCGATGGCCTTGCACAAGGCGTTGGCGGTGGCAATGGGAGTGCCCCATGTCCCTCGTGTGCTGGCGGTCTCATTCTTATTCCCTCAGTATCAGTTACAACTTTAATCGGAGTGAGTCCAATCGCAGATGAACCCTCCACTGCATGAGGTTCGATTACTGTTATTGGAAGAGTACCAGCCCGGAATCTGGCAACATAATCCTGAGGTATTAATTGGCTCCATCCACGTGCGCGGCTGTCAGATGGATTCATCGCATAGTACGAGTATATTGCCTCTCTGTCTGCAGGTGTCAGGGTGTGCTGCATCGTGTATACAGCATCTTCATGATAAGAAAATACTAGATGCCGGGGAATATACCGCACATGACCAGACCGTTCGCGAACCACGTAAAAATGTATGTCATTACAATTGAGATACGACTCTATAACCCGTCCTTGTATTATCTGTAGCACGCCCGATTCAACAGTGATCACAGACACTTGGGAGCCAAAATAGTGAACATGCGACTCTGCAAACGCGTTCGGTCGATGTCGGGTTGTCGGGTACGTGGAAAGCATGTTATTTATGTAAGGCGTAAAAAGCGGCCTCTCAAACAGGGGTGGATGGCGCGCGGAAGCAAGCGTCCCTCCAGTGTTCCTGTTAATCGCAGTCGCTAGAGTTTCTCGTCTTGGTGTCACTGTTTTGATTGGCGTTGATTCGCGCCGCATCCTGTCTGCTACTGGGACCAGATCACCTGTGATGCGGCGGACAATAGCATTTCGAGTGGTATCCAACGCAGGTGGTTCACTGGGTGCAGCAGACCCGACTAAATCTGCCCATACTTGCTCAAATGTCCAGGATGGCGCTACAGTATCTGTAGCTGTAGCAGGCCGGCTAGATGGGGGTGTGGTGCGGCGACCAACCTGTCCTTCGTACTGACCAATGTATCCATCGCATTTGAGTGTTCCACAGAGACATCGAGGGACTTCCTCTTTTGTTTGGAACTTCCAGCGATAGTCTATTGTGAGCTCCTGGTCACGTAGAACATTTCTTTTTGTCTTGAAGATAATTGTAATTTCCCGACCGTGGTAATAATACGTTGTTATTGTATTCGGGTCACATGAATGATTTAAGCAGCGCATTGCCGATCCATGGCTGTACGCATCTATTACAACGTCGTCGTATAGACTGAAATGATAAGCCCAAGTTTCTCTAGGAGTACGAGACGCATAGTTGACCTTGCCACGATATTCGCCGAGAAAACTTCTAAAAGGAATGTCTTTTTTTGCGAATATTCCGAATCCAACACCTTCAACTGCTCTCATTTCACAATGGGTTTCACAAATAAATCCACCATGAGCCCAAGGATTATTGTGACATGTGGGGCCACATGCTGGGCTGCAGGCTGCTTTATCGTTTCTCAAAGGACATGTGCGCGTATTGCATTTTTTACCGCCGCTCAGTTCGCATCCACAGTTGACCGGGTATCCATCTCTCATTTCAAAGCGTTGACTGTTGATTGTCCGTTCCATCTCAGCTCGAATGTCACGAGGAATGATGCCTAAATTTAGCAAAACATGAGAATCGCAAGAACAATGGAGCAATATGTCATTTTGTATTTCATGTTTAGTCAAATTGTATGTATACTATGCGGGATGTGCGTGTATCCAGCCATTGCCGCGCATTCTTCTTCAAAGTTTGTCCTATTATCACCATCCATGATCAAAAATAGCAGTTGAGAATGTGTAATGCTCACGTAAAAGCGGAAATCGAGTCGATTAAAATCTTATCAAATAGCAGAAATCTTTTACAGCGATTCAAAATCTTTTCAGTGAGCAGAAATCATTTACAGCGTTTAAAATCTTTTCAGAAAATCTTTTAGTGATAACTTTTAGCAGAATAGATTGCAAAAATTGGATTGCAAATGTGCAAGTTATGAATATGGAGCTGGTGAAAAAACATTCAAGTGAAAATTTCATTTTTTAGTGCATAAATTTATAGGACCAATTTATCCGACAATTTTATTAGAGTTTCCATGTGTATTTCATGTGTTAGATCGCATCACTGCAATCACAAGTGTCCACACATAAATGTCACCAATGGTGTGGTTTTTATTGACTCGACATTTGACCTAATAATATCAAGTATATATTAAATAATAACAGCAAAATTGAACTCATCATGTATCGCCATGAAAGTTAATGCGCTCAGTCTGAGTGTGTGTTTAGAGTGCATCCACAAATTACAAGCATTTAGTTAAAACGAATTAACTGTCTTTGCAAATAAATAATTAAAAAGGGTTTACAGACGTAAATAAATGGTGTTGGTACTATTCAAGAAGCTCTATTAATGTCAGCGAATCATGAGTCAATTGAAGCAAGTAATGATTACTAATTTTGATACTCTGATACTTTGAAAATTTTAGTCAATAAATAAAAATACAAAAAATAAAAATGTCATTCATGCAATCGTTTCATTCTAGTTTAAATGACAAGGGCAAAATTACATGTACAAGGTAATTTTTAAATTAGATTCTCTACTTGATATTACACATTTCAGACAGACGTTGTTTATAGTTTATAGTTGTTGTTTAGACATTATTTACCAGCTTAGCCACGTGCTGTATGAGATCGCCATCATGGTCAGTGGTACATACTACCTTTGTGTGTTTACCCGTATCATTGCACATTTAACAAGAGCCCGTCAGTAGTTGAAGATGGTAGCGTACAAAATGTACAGTTTCATGGTAGCATGGTGTTTGCTTATTTCGGTGTGTACCGTACAACGTGAATTAAGCGCAGCTGCGATTATTTCAGGACTGCGCCTAATTTCAGGGCTGCGTTTAATAGCTTTTACAACGTAATACTCTTTAAAAATTTCCTTTGTTTTCGTGGAACCCTTGACAATTTTACATTTTTATCTGTCTTTTCATCCATTTCTATCACATAAACTTAAAGTAGACGTCATGTAGACTTAAATTTAACAGTATAAGCCTGTTTTTGTGACATTTAAATAAATATTCTTTTGTTTTGTCATTGTTTGCTGCAATTGCTGCAAAATAACTGTATTTAAACAGTTTTTGCCGCCATTTAATAGAGTGCGTTTATTTCGTTACATCAAAATTTTACAGCGTTAACGCAGCTGCGTTTATTTCAGGACTGCGCCTATTTCATGGACTGCGCTTAATTCAGGTTTTATGGTATCTCATATTATATATCATACCCGCTTTTTCGTCACATGCGGTGTAGGAAAAATGATCATAATATGCTTATTTTGGCGTACTACATATTATACCAGCCTTTCCGATACATGTGATGTCGGAAAGATGATCGTAAAATGCTTATTTTGGCGTACTACATATTATGCCAGCCTTTGCGATCTACCTGTGCCGGAAAGGCGTATGTATTACATACCATGATACGCATAATGTTATGTTTATGCTTTTGACTTTTTTGACAGGTTTTATAGATTATGATTGCGTTATTTGCTTGGAGTTTATTGACTAGCCTCTTATATTTTCCATCACTAACTCGTTTTTTGTGCTGAATTATTTTTTTAAATTTAATTAAAGTTTGAGCAGTGCTTTGATGTGATTACATCATGAAAGGTTTATGAATGGGTTATTTTCATGCTTTATTGTGGCTTTTTTTATTGTTTTATTAGTTGAATGATTTAAAATAATAGTTCTCCTATATTCAACTGTTAAAGGAGCAAGACAAATTTAACTGGCCATAGACAGAATAAGAGCCTTATAGTATGTCTGTTTAAGATTGATCAATCATTCAAACGTGTCAATCGTTTTGAGAGATAAAGTGTTACTAATAATTATTCTATTATGTTTTGGCAAATATCAGTAAATCAAATCACCGTTTTACATTGAATTTTTATAAACAAGATCTTTATAAACGTCAACCGTTATAAACATCAGTAATAACAGCAGAATATACATCATAACTTTTAATGGAGTAGTAGTGGTTATCTTGAAGGAAAACTCCATATATAAAGCATTTGACATTTTTGTGTTCTTGAATAGAATAGCCCTAGAATAGCCCTAGAATAGCCCTAGAATAGCCCTAGAATAGCCCTGGAATAGCCCTAGAATAGCCCTGGAATAGCACTGGAATAGCCCTAGAATAGCCCTATAATGGCTGTACATTGCACATGACATTTGTGGTTTACTTTACGGGCAATTCCATTTTGAAAGCAATAAGCATTTCCGTGAGGAATTCTGTGTAGCACATACAGGGGTGTGTTAATAAATAAAACAATCGATTGAGTCTGTTATAACAGCAAAGATTAGCCAAAACTTGATTAAACTTTGATGTAACGTTATATTTCTGTGTATGTTTCGTAGAATCGTAGTGGAATATATCCAGAATTTTGGTTATTTTGTTTTTCTTTAATAGTAATAATTGTTAAACTTAAATTGTTCATACTTGTGTTTATTAAACCAGTAGTCTGAACTAAATTGTACTAATCTTTTTTTGCTCCTCTGTATCTTCCTGAATGTAATCGCGTAAAAGAAACTAAATAATGGGTGATTTAAGAGGTTGATTTTTATAACAAGGGTTAATGTTACATGAGTTCAACGCAGTTTTCAAGACAGAAACACAATAATTTATTTAAATGCTTATATGCTAATGTACTGGGTCAGTCAGAAACCTATGCTCAGCATGAGAGGGTTGTCACCGAAAAACCGGGGTACACAATTAAGAAGCACGCTTTCATCCGATGCATTTTGTTTTTTATTTTTATACATTCATAAAAAACCGACTTTTTGTATAAAATCTGCATTTAACTCATCACTATTTCATAATATACTTTATTTACCAACTTACCAAGTAAATAACTAAATCTTCGATTGCTAATATTGACAAATGCAGTTCATCATTTTCATAATGGTCATTTTTTGTTTACCCTCAAACTCTACCCCTTGTCGATTTCATCTGGATTTGTCTTTGATCCGTCAATTTTTTTAGACCACATAATCCACATTACATATATTCAATCTCTCAGTCTTTTGTATTTTTATAAATATTGTTGACTCACTCGTTTTTGACAACTGATGAAGGGCTTCAGTAAACTGTAGGATCATCAGAACCGAAGATATGAATTATTGTATGACGTTAACATGAAAACTGAATCCAATCGATATGTATCGGTCATGTTATACATGTTATTTGTGTGAACACGTTAGCCATGCCTTTCTGTGTCAATCATACCTGTTTTCCGATCGCTTGTCTGTACGTTGAACAATTTGGTGCGTTGTAAAACGGGACATTGTAACCACTGGGAAAAGGTTTGTTTTCTGGGAAAGTGTTACTAAGTTTTACTATATTTTACGGACGTGGAAATTCTTACAAAGTGCCCGGCAACCAACTTTCCATATTGCCCGACAGCCTAGGAAATCGAAAAACCAAATTGACCGACAAAAAAAAGCTTCGTGACCGACAAAACAACCTTCGTGACCGACAAAAAAACCTTCGTGTGCGACAAAAAACCTTTGAGACCGACAGCACTGTCCGGTAGGACTTTTTGATGCCGAAAATCTGGTAACCAGGTTGCCCGGTTGCGTAAGAATTTCCACGTCCAATATTTTAATGGAGGCTACTACTAATGACGTGCAGCACACTGACAAGGATAAAAAAAATTAAAATTGTGCTTTTTGTTAGGCTAAGTATCAGTATCAAAATAACATCAACGCAACTTTTTAAATATTCCAGCTATTATAATATACTACTATTATACTTTATTGTTAATAATATCGGACAATTAATGTTACCTATTCTACAGTCTAATTTACTATTATTGCTAAATTGATAATGAATAAATTATAAGCAAGACACTACTTCGCTTAACTAGGAACAATGTGAAAACTTGTGTGCCAGCGTGTGGGCGTATTGGCAAGGCACAGGGACAGTGACGGTACCGCACCAGTTGTAATACAGGTGGCATAACTTAAAACTCAGTTTCTGCATCTTCTCGGACGTCCAGTCCGACTCATTGTTACAACGTTACGTTTCGTAAACGTTAACGTTGTCACAACGTTATAGTTTGTCGGACTGACAGTCCCGTGGTTGATACTCTGAGATACCAGAAAATTGTCGTAACTAGAAGACAGAAACAAGAATGACAGTGCCACAACTCGCGGAAACGGAAAAATGCAATCACAAACAGAGGAAAATTACATTGCGATGAAAGCGACAGTCGCGCATACATATGTGACGTGTTGTTGGCTTGGTTACTGATACATTGAAATGTTGTAGATGAGAAGCAGCGAGCGGTGCGCCCTCATCGCAGCTTGACCTTTCAGTAGTATTTCTTTGCCGAGCTGGTTCTCTCCCCGCGACTACTTCAAGTTGCAGTGTTTTCATGACACTGTTCAAGATTCATTGTGAGGGTAACTTTTAAAACCAACACATAACCCACTGCTTTTTAATCCACATATGGATAGACAATACAATGTTATAACGATTTGTAAAATTTGACTCAATTTCGTTGCCCCCATTGGGCGGTCCGTTGCAAAGATTGAAATTTGGTTTGTACATAACAGAGTGTGGACTCCATGAAACCTGTTGCCTCTGAATGCCCGCCATGTTATCCGTTTTGGTTTTGCAGATTGTTGTTGAGGATTTACTGGCGGATGCTGTTGACATCCAATGCCTGGATACGTTACTAGCCGTACTATTTACATGATTAACCAGAATTAGAACTTTTAATTAGAGTTGATGCACGACTATTGAATAAATAATGCAAAACGAGCAAATGGTAGTTTTTAGGAGCGGCATGGTATGATATTTCTTTTTGTCTTGTTGTATATGGTATTATTATAGTAGACTGTTCCATAATACAATTACGATACGATACCATACGATAATACCCCGACATTTTGCCCGAAAGTTATCTTAACTTTTTTAGAAAAAGAAATACTTGTAGTAATGTCTACAATTTCAAAACATCAATTTTTTTACTCATCTAACAGCTGCATATACTATCCGTTCGTTGGGACGTCAATAAAGCACAACAGATATTGACTGGATAATACACTACTGTATGTAGACTGTAGTGGATATCTGCTATTACCTGTAGATAAGACTGGTGGATATCTGTTAATGTCTATAGATAAGACCGTGGTGAATAACTACTACTGTCTGGAAATATATGCATAATATTAAGTATACATCACAACTGAGTGACTTTGTGAGTTGAGTGAATGAGTGATTAACTTTAATGTATTACTATTTACAATGCATTGGACATATCTGTGTTGCTCAAGTCAGAGAATTGAAAAATCCTCGCGTGCAAACTAATAGCAGCAGATTATAGGGCGGAAGGATTTTTGAATTCCTTCTGCTTTATATGACCTGCCATTTAGTTTGCATGTAAGGATTTTTGAAAATCCTTCTGTACAAACTAAATGACTGCTGCTACGCAGTGGAAGGATTGCCAAAATCCTTCTGCCTCACAACAGCTGCCATTTAATTTGTACAGAAGGATTTTCAAAAATCCTTGTCACATAACTTGCTGTTATTTAGTACAGATCTTTTTAAACGATGTGCAAATTATTAAGTGTGTATTCGTTATTTTTGAAACGGGTATAGCTTCGAAAATAATGTGGAAATATGTAAAATAACGTGAATGCTTGACGAAATGATTGAAAATATAATTTTAAAAAAAGGGTCACCTAGAGAATTGACAGTGTAAATCCATTTTACATTCGAATAACAGTCGAATTTGCTTTGTTGTGGGGTTGGGTTTTGGTTTGTTTTTGCCAGACAAAGAATGTTTAAAATGGAATTTTTTCATTTAATTAAGAAACTTAACATTGTGGCCAAGGAACCATTTGTGGCTTTAGTTATGATTTTATTGGAACAAGCTATATACCCAAAAATATCATCAAATGTTTACACAACAACTTACTATTTAAATTTATTTATTACCTTAACATCTAATAAACCTGAAAACACGACGCTAAACTGTTTTTTTCTCTACTACGCCCTATACTGTTAAACGCAATCCAGGATTCTCATTCTCCAATAACTTGTTAAGTTTTAGCAAATAAAATGATAAGGAGGCAGCGAGTGAATAAAGAAATATTTAATAGCTCTACGTTTTAAGTTTAACTTGTTAAGTGTTTTAAGTTTCACTGTGGCAAGTTTTCAGATTGTCATGAACGACTTGCGCTGGGAATTTGTAGTCCTAAATTATATATTATAAATTAACCATTATTGTAAAATACAGCAAAAATTAAACGTTTAAAGCTAACTATCAAACTAAATAAACTAACCATCATTGCACTTGCAATGCAGCAGTACGGTTTTCGATCATCTTCAACATTTTCCAATTTTTATCCATCATCCAAATCGCAATTTTTTAAATCCACTATTACTATGTTTACATATGATTCGTGTTTTGGAGTCATCATTAAAGCCAGACCCCGGCAGCATGCGCATTTGCTTACATACATACACTTTGTCGTAACGTTCTTTGCATGCATCATAAAATTTGCATCAGATTTTGCCGGGAGGGGGTCTTGTAACTTTATTTGTTTACCATTTAATGAGGAAATTATAATTGGTACATTTAACTAATTAAGTATAAAGTAGTAGTATTCTAATTACATTTAATCGTAATAATAGAATTGAAAATCAAAGCAGGTGTGATATGTATTCACGTATTCTTCATATATTCTTCATGTTGTTCACTAACATGAAGAGCTGACACATGGGCAAACACTTCATTATACAAAATTTCTTGAGTACAAAATGGACATTTTATGGAATTTTTCCTTTCACCCATAACATGACGTTCTCTATAGTGCTTATACAACCCAATTGTTGCATGCTCCCCATCGTGAATCATTGTAGAGCATATTATGCACAGTAGATGCATTGTGTCATGTGACCGGAAGCAATTCAACGATTCTGATACTGTAGGATACGAGTTGTTACATATACTGCACGTTCGCAATCTGGTGTGAAACTCTGCAAGTGTCTCGCCAGGATCGTATGCCACAAACTCAACCTCTTCATATTCCAACTCCACAGCATCCAGTTCGTCTTCAATGTCTTCATTTTCAAAGGCCTCAATATCATCAATACCGTCTGATCCTATAAGAATTGTAAATTTTAGCAACATAAGATTGTTCATAATATTCTCTTTACACGATTCATTATTATCATCACCTTCTTCAGTATTCCTATTTTCATCGAAGTCACTATTGTCCACACTAGGCTCTTCACACGATTCATCATCATCCATTTCAGAATCTGTTTCGTCTTCATCATCTCCCATATTCCCTTCGTCATCAACTTCATTATTGTCCATACTAAGCTCACCAGACGATTCATCATCACCGCATTCGGAATCTGCTTCATCTTCATCGTCTCCGGTATACTCTTCTTCAGAGGATTCCCCAATCTCACCAGACAATTCGCCAAGCTCATCAGACGATTTATCATTATGACTTCCAGATTCGGATTCATCATCATCATCTTTCCCATGCTCTTCTTCGTTAACTTCAATATTGTCCATACATGGCTCAACAGACGAATCATCATCGCCGCTTTCAGAATCTGATTCATCATCATCGTTTCCAGTATTCTCTTTTTTATGAACTTTTTCATTGACCATATGAATCCCATCAGAAGATTCCTCAACCTCATCAGACGAATTACTATTATGACTTGCAGTATTATCTTCCCTTTCAATTTCCTCATTTTCCTTACGAATCTCTTCATTACGACCTTTGGATTCTGATTTACCATCGTCACCTGTATTCTCTTCATCATTAACGTTTTCAGATTCAGGTTCCTCTTCATCGTCTTTATAATTTTCTTCTTTTTTAACTTCATCATTGTCCAAATGGGTCTCATCTGGCATTTCATCATTGCCACTTTCAGACTCGGATTTGTCTCTCTCATCTGTATCATTCTCTTCTTCATCATCTTTAACATTCTCTTCTTCATCGTCTTTGACATTCTCTTTATTAACTTTATCATTTTGCGTCTCGAGCTCAGCAGACGATTCATTATCGCGAATTTCACAATTTGATACATTGTCAGCCTCCCTCGTATTACTAGCACATTCATTGACCGTATGGATCCCAGTAGTGTGTTCATTTTCGTGACTTGCTGATTTGGATTCATCGTCAATGGTATTCTCTTTTTCATCGCGACATTCAGATTTTTGTTCATCAGTATCGTCCAGTGTATCCTGGCTGTTACTAATTTCTGGGAATTTTACCGCTGTCATCATATAGTCCGCAATAAGACTGATGCGATGTTTTCGCACATCGTCAAAACTGATCCACTCGGATATATGAGGACCATTAAATTTGACTAGGCACAACTTTTCATTGTTGCGTGAGCAAATTTTCAAAATTTTGTCAGCATCTAGTCCCCTATCGAATCCATTCTCATCAGCAACCCTCAGTCTGCGTTTCTACAAGTTTAACCAAAAACAAATACAAATACTCAATATTTACCACCAAAAATAAATATCGTGTCCTAAAGCCAGACGCCTGTAAAAGTCGATACGATATGTGTATAACACCGTTCTATTAATAACCTTTGCTTTGTCATCCTGTTTATCCTCGACTGATTTAAGTATAACCTCAACTTTGTCTGTCAAGTTTACTTTTCGGACATAGTCAATCCACAGGTCATCACAATATAAGCTTTCGAATGGCTCCCAAGTTGCTTGTTCAATTGGATACCCATCCCACTCAATGTGATAACGAGTCTTGTCGTTGACAGTCTTGTGTCCCAAGATTGATTTGACACGGAACTCGTCATCAAAATACTCCTCCGTGTTACCTTCAGAGGGATACGTTTGACATGTATATACCTTCTACATTATCATTAGCATTTCTATCGACGTTCGGGTAAGCATCTGTGTCAGAGTCGATTACATTGCGTTTGCGCTTTTGGGGTTTTGTCTTTCGCAAAGTTGAAGAATTCACACGATGACATGTTACACTTTCTTCTGGTTCGGAGTCAGAACTGATAATAATCAGAGGGGTACGGGTTGACCCTGAATCAGTTGCCGACAAACGATCGGTCTCGCCATCATTAGGTGACAATTGTTGTTCATGTGATATACTCAGCAAAGCCGTGTGGTTACATATTGATGTACACGACTGTTGAGTAAGTTGATCGTTCTCTTCGAACGAATCCATTGGCTGTTGGTCATGATTAGATGTCCTGGACTCGTCAACGTCACTACTGCTACCATTAAACTTGGTTCTAAACTTTGACTCATTATCGCAACGGCGCATCGCACTCTGGTTCTCTTCAGCTGACGAAATCAAAACAATTATCATGCAATAACAGAATTTATAAAATTTAACTTTTTAAAATTTGAGAAAACTACGGTCAACTATTTCCTACTTACCAACACAGTCTTCATTAATTTCGGTATCTGGCGATGAGTCGCCTGAATATAATAATTCATCGTCCATAGCCAAAAATATCGGAACGTAAAATTTAAAAATCAGTTTTAAAATCAATTTTTAGTTATTAGTTTACTTTATCGATTA
>JAHZNB010005243.1:0-16234 GCA_027744295.1 Callyntrura guangdongensis
CACTTTTACCTTTTCACGAACACACCACCGATATTGAATTTTTTAAATAAAAACGGATGAGCCCAAGCAAGCAGGATAATTTGGAACATTTTAGTGTTCATTCATATTTTCCGCATTGAGGAACAAGATAATATGAAAGACTTCCGCGACGATCAAAAACTAATTTTACATTTGGCCTGTGTAGGGTAAACACAAGATTAGATCACACGATGCTCGACTCACGTCAGTGAAAATATTAGTTTGAAGTCATAAGTTTGCTAACTACAATTAATTTTTTACGTAGTACTCAGTGAAAATATTAGTTTAAGTTATTGCTAACTACAATTTAAAAATCTTTTACTACGCAGATAAAAGATATTTCATCGGAGTATTGAGATTAGCGTGTTTGTCTGTCTGTCCCTCCGTCATCACTCTACAGACCAGACGCTTCAGCGGATTTGGCTCAAAGTTGGTACACACATGCCCCTTAGGGTAGTGGCGTCTATGGAATGTAATTTCAGCGAATTTGGTCAACCACAGGGGGACATTTGGGGGTCAAAATTTAAACTCTATTCAAATTAGCTCAACTTTTGTAAGAGTTGTGTATGATGATGAGCAACACGAGGTCAAATGACAAGACAAAATATCAAATCTTTAATAATTCAATCAGCTTGTATCAATACAAAGCTTTTCATCTGCGTCTCTACTGCTGCACTGCAGGTTTATATTAATTTAATAATAATAATAATAATAATGAGTATACGTAAAGTATATAAGTTCTCTTTTTATGTTGATGTGTGTACCATACATAATCAACATTCTCTAAAGGTATACGTAGAAAATAGATCACTCAATCAAACACAGACATGTATTTTCTCGGAAGATATTGATAAACGAAATTTGCTCAATTAATTAGAAAAATGTTTTGTACTGTAGACATGTATACATTTTCATTTATTTTACTTTCACTAAAATAACATACAATTCGCCACGTTCAAGGGTGTTCTAGAGGTTAAACTAATGATCCTTTTGCCAGCACGAGCATACTACACCCTAATTGGTTACATATGGAAAACATTATTTCCCTTTTTACATTCCATTTATTTCCACATTTTATGAACTTACAATTTTTTTAAAGAACATGTTTTCGCCTGTCAAATACCAACCCTTGTATTTAGTTATAGTTGTAATAACCCTTTACAAGCGCGAATTGTAATGTAGATTTTAACAACCCATACTTTCCTGTTACGTGCTATCACCATCCACCCGTCCCTTTTCCTTCCTCGAGTAAAAATCAATTTCCGACAATTGCAAACCCCTTCAAGCTGTATACATATACCACCCGACCCACTTAACACTCTATTAAAATGTAACAGCATATATTTATTTAAGTACCTGCGTATCATGCAATTCCTGCCAGTCAAGATAGTGGACGCAAGCGAAAAAATACGACGTCGTGCCCAAGTGCTTGACAAACATAAAGTTTCCGGTTGTGCAGAAAAATTTCATCCTATATACCATTCCCAATATAACCTCCCCTCAGTTCCAGCACAGCTTAAGAAACTAAAAAGTAACTTTTTAACAACTTTAACACAAATTTGCAAAGTTGGAAAGGGGGAAAAGTTGGCCAAGTGTATATTACAAAATTTTTTTGAGCATGTCGAGTCCAGCAGCAGTCCGTCATTTTTTTAAACCTCTCTCTCTCTGACCATGCAATTCACACCCGTCATAAAAACATGAATTGCCTTTTATGGCAACCCCGTAAAACCTTCTAATAACGGCAATTTTCCCTGCGTGCTTATGGCACACGCTATTATCCTATTATTAGCGTGTATTCTCAATTACATAAGAGGTCTGACCTAAAAAAATACTATTACATTGCTTTCCCTTTCACATAATGATTCATCATAACATTACATTACTTACATCTACCCTATTTTACTCTGACTTTCCTCCACTCAACCGGTTTTCATCACAAAAATTACTGCTGTAGTAATATCAATATTTCACCAATAACACCCGCCCGTAAAGGAAATTGCCCTGCAATTTTCCTCCTTTTTTGCAAACTTTTTTTTATTAGTATGTGACAAACATGTAAATTTCTTGAGACATTTAGGTAGAAAATAACACGACAGTGACAAAAAAGTTGTAGTCTTTTCCTCCGTTGCTGCAGGCGAGCATAATAAATATGACCTATATATTTCCGGCTGTGTAATAAAAAAAAGTTGAGCAAGGTGGTCAAAAATCTTGTCTCTCGGGGGAAAATATTTATTGCCTTTTCTCCAACATAAACCTCATTAGGCAATCTTTCGTTATTACATACCGGAATCGACGGCAATAAAAGGGATCAGTTTCCCGTTTTTTTACTGAATAGACTTTGAAGATTCGTCTTGAATAAAGAGAAAGTTCCTTTTTTTCTTGTGGTGGTAACTAACAAAAGCATTACATAAATAAAAAGACTTGTCGTCGCAGTTGTTGCCCTTGTCAAACAGACGAGGCAATAATAATGTAATATGTAACGTATTATACTCATAATGCAGAGAGGGGCTGTACCGGAAAGAAAGGGGAGAAATGGGGTACACACATACATGCAGTAGTGGCATTAAACAATATGTGTCAAGATTCATGTCATGTACAGGAGGAGGACGCTGCGTGATTCCTCTTTTGAGTTGGTTTGTTCGTGATGTTGATAAGAAAAGACTGCCTGGCAGAGGGAAGCGAGTATATTTTGTGCGGAGTGAAAGAAGAAAAGAGAAAAATCTGAACTGAATGGAAATGTAGAGTAGTACGTGGTAAAGACAGATTGCTATTGTGATTGAGCAAGCAGCTCGGTGCAGGAGATATTTTGTATCACACCGCCTATTAGTTAGATTTGGGCAAATTAAGGGACTGCGGATCTGGGGGGACAATGGGGGAATAATCATATCCTGTAAGATACTAGGTTTTATCAAGATACATATCTCGTAATGGTGATGTTACATTGACGAAAACTCTGTATAAACACAAGACGTGTATAGTATACGTATACACAAGTCTCATAAGTAGGCCGAGCTTTGAACCAATCATAGTAGGTTTGAGAGCAGGCATTTTTAACATTCGAAACCATATCGGGTTTAAGGTAAAACACGGTTTCGGTGGTTTAAAATGATTTTCCATGTATGCATATAATCTAAGCCATAGAGTTACTGGGGCAATCTTAATATATGCATGATGTACATACCTATTTGACCACTGAAACAGCCCTGAAGTGCTATTTAAAACCAGCCGGTTTTCCCCAGTGACCATTATAAACGTACCGTACCCGTATTATGATTTTGATGTTGCTGCAGTTTTCAAATATAGTTGTTTCTAATGAACCCATGTGATTAGATGTGACTGTTTAAATTCCCTTATCTCAGTAATTGGATAAGCTACAGCCTACACTAGACGGTTATTAGCCGAAAAAGTTTTCGGATGGCACAGCTTTTATTATGTACAATCAATTTTTGTTTAAATAGGGGTTTTATGGATGGTAATGTTAATGAGCCCAATCAGGGGGGGGGGGGTTATCCCCCAAGTCCCCCTAGTTCCGCTGCCCCTACGCAAAATGTATTAGTGTCACAACCATTATCTATACACATAGCGTGTACTTTATATTGTTTGATTGGTATTTCCCCATGATTTCAATTCTGGTGCGTGTTATGCGTGTTTGTTAGTGGGCTTCTCTCGGATAAATCCCGGCAAAGGTACTATATTGTGTGGTTTTCAAAGTGCATACATATTTTACACATGAAATATAAGTACAACGACACTAACCTGCATATTCCTCAGGGTTTCCTGCAGCACATTCCTTTCCGCTGAGACAGCAGACAGTTGGGCCTTCAAAGCAAATATTTCTTGTTCTAATGGCGAAAGACCCCCACTGTTACTTGTCGTCATTGTCATGCCCGTAGTTGGAGTCGTTGTGCCAATTCCACTGGATGGGGACGCGGTGATGGTGCCTTTTGTCGGGGATGTGGTAATGGATGTAGACGTGGTGGAACTCATGACTCTACACACGGCTTCAAAGCAGTTCTGAGTTGTTGCGAGTGAAAGAATTTAAAGTAAAGAGGAAAAGACGAAGGCTCCAAGTCTGGCCTTTGGTGCTAGTCGGCAGCAGTAGTCTATGTAGTAATGATGTTGTGACATTATATTATCCCGTACGGCTGGCAACTTTCACGTCCTGCACAAAAACAAACAATAAATAGCCCACATTTATTATAAAAAATAAATAAATGTGTCATCAGCTCAGCTTCGTTAAATATTAAATCAACCACGAATAGGTACATATGCTCCCACAAGAACAACAAGAACTACAATTTCACAGAGAGAAAATGGAAGTTTTTGCAAAATAGGTTGACAGACACAGAAACCGGCCAGCAAGAAACCAACAACAATGTAAGATAAATGTTTTGTAACGAATGGCGCAATCTGTGTGCGCGCGTAGATAACGAAGCCTGGTACCATCGTGCTCTTAATTTCCTCTCATTCTAGAGTTACAAGTACGCTGGTTGGTAGTAAACACCATTTCCCAAGATTTTTCCCAAGTTTCAGTTCCAACTTTAGATTGTGGTGGCGAAACTCTCCGGGAGAAGAGAAAAACAACTTTACAGTAAATAGGATCCAACATGATAAACACCAAAAAAGCAGGTGCCTGCCAGAGAACCCATGTGGGTTGTAGTGGCCCATGTGTGTGTAACAATTTTCCTCCATGTGATTGTGCGCACACTCTCTTGATTTAATTAAAGTAACAAATTTCCCCACAAATCTGTCTAATGTGCTGGCTACCCCCCTCCGGGATGATATTACCACAAACAAAACGTGCAGAGTAATAAGCGGTGCAACCAAAAATATATTTGAAAAAAAACTTTTCTACCTATCGCGCTATATATGAGATAACGATTTAACTTGTGCGTTTGTTTTCTAAAGAAATTGTATTCACAAAAAAACCTTGTAAATTTATTTTCTTGCTAAGTATATCTCACCTACTGCATTTTTATCGTTGCGTAAAAAGCCCATGTTACAACACCACTTGCTATTATGAATCACCCATAAAGCATTTCTGAGACTGGCTACGCGCAAGCTTTTGTTCTTGTTGCGATGTTAGTAGACCTCAATTAAAAACATGACTGCAGGGAGGAAAACGATAAAAGTCATAAAGCACACATACCGTATTTCATCATCACCATCATTCTTTTCCTTTCTGCAGGAAAGGTAGGCCTACTCTAATGAACATTCTATCTTTCTCTCTAGGCGTATCTCTATTCTTCTTATTATTATTATTATTATCATGCAGCACAATATTTTTTCCCTCGCTAGAATCTTAAGCTAAACCACATCAAAACCACACGCCAAAATTATCGGGTTGTTACTCTTGTATAATCTATACACAACTTAGAAGGAGCTGATTTCGGGTGTGCTACTATTCAATTAAATTGTATCAACATTCCAATAGCGAGTGCATGCAGCGCCATCTATTTTTAATCGACCATAATTTCGGTAGGAGGATCTAAGTTAATATAAGTTTATAGCAAAACTGGTGCTGCCCTCTGGAAGATGTGTGGAGACTATAGTCAGTAGCGACTAGCAAGTAATGTTTTTAGATACTTACTTCACCATTACATGTAGCATTAAAAATGGCGAGACATCTCATCATAAACATGATCCATCCCAACCCATTACCATGTTTTCGTGGGCAGAAGCGATACTAGAAGTTGTACATAATCTTGCATGATTGTATCATCTTTTGTACCACTACCACTATCATCACCACACCTCATGCAGACAAAAAAATAAATGCACACCGGACACTATTAGCAGAGAATTGCATGATACCCAAAAACTCTCGACAAAAGAGTAAGCCGACTTCACAATATTTTTCGTAGTGTTCCAGGAAAAGAGAAGAAATAATACACGGCCAGGTTCTCTCTCTCTCTCTATGCACGCGAGAAAATGAACTAAACACACATGAGCTTCTAGTTTCCTAGTCAGTTTCCTGCTGTACGAATATCAGCCACTTTTTACTTCATATCACACCATGAATTTTCCTCCTTTCCTCTCTTTTTTTCTGGATTTATACGTGCCTTGCAAATAAATCACGATGAATAGTACTCATTCTCTCCGAGTAAAATGCATACACTCTAAGGATTTTTCCGTTCTTTTGTTCCCTTTTTTGAGAGACTTGCCTGTTTTGCATGGGAAAAATGGCACACAGTTTTGTGGAAACGTTTCCCAGTTGTAACAAACCGTCTGACAGAAACACATACATACATCCATAAGCCCGGTTTTTGGTCACTCTGGACTTTTTTCCAAGTTGTCTCCTATATTGCCTCACTCCCCCGTTGGTTTTAACTTTCTGTACTGTCCTTAAGAATACACTGTCATGTAGTCCATTTCTGCTTGTGTGGCTTTTTTTTATATACATAGATATACCCCACGTGTCAGTGGAAAGCTCCCCAGGAATATCTTTCCGGATAATGAGGTTTACATTAATGTCTCTTGTTGAAGGAAAAAAGTTTGCAAAACGGGAGAAACAAGTCACCACAAAAACAGCACGATATCTACACACAGACAAACGACGTCCACATTTTTTATTACGTCGCGAAGTAGACTTATTACACTAGTTGGAGAGTTTTGAGAAAAACAAAAATTATGGGGGAAATCGTCCAGCCAAAAATCTGTATGCAAATGCACTACACCATTTTTATCCTCCAAATCCAAACGGGATAATAACAGGAACAAAAAAAGAAGAAAAGCTTTTAGTGCACTTTACACAACGTCATGCCTTGTGAAACTTGTCCATTCATACCATTCCCACATAGAGAAGCAGCGCGGTAGAGAATAAGTAGAGAGCACTCAAAAGCTGCTTCTTTCCTACTGAAGCGAACATTTTAAAAATCTAACTGTGTGTGAGTGCAATGCAATATTATTCGCAAAAATGCAGAGAGAAGATATAAAAAACGTGCATGATCATCACTACCACACACACACACACAATAGCACAAAAGACCTGTTTTCGTAAAGGATGATATGATGATGATGGTGCAGTTGGACCAAATTGTCTTTTACACTTGATTCTCAACAAGAGTCGAAAAAAGAACTGAAACAACAAAAGAAAGGGGAAGCGTTATCTATGCAAGTAGCGCACAGCCACGGCTACTTTACAACTGTATATATGCAATGCAGTCAAACAGTTTGTTTCGCTTCATTGTGACATATGGCTTTGGCTCTCTATCTTCCCCCTCTCTCTCTCTTGACTTTTTTCTTTGCTGTTTTTCCTTTCGTTTAAAATTCACCATTGCCAGTGATTGGAACCTTCATCATGTTGCTGCTCCTGATGACGATGATGATAACAACGATAGGCCACATACACCACATCATCATCAGGCGGGTGATGATGATGATGATGATGAGATGATCATCATGATGATGATGTTCGCGTCGTTCACTTGTCGGCTTTCACAAAAACAACTGAAAGAATGGAAAGCGGAGCAGAAAGGAAAAACTTGCAAAAAACCTTGATACTTGTGTGCATTTCACTCCTGTGCTAGTTTTATCTATATAGCTTGTTCTACTGCAACGATATCATCGTATTCGATTAATATCATATTTTCGTGTGTGTGTGTGCCCCTCGTTCTCTCTCTCTCTCTCTCACTCGGTCTATTCTTCTGGCAGCAGTTCTTGACAAGCTGACAACACGAGCCAAAATGTTACCCGAAAAAAATCTTCATTGTGGTGGTGTGTAGTCGTAGTCCAAGCTTTTCTGTTTGCCGTCACTAACACTATCGCTTAATATCTTGGTGATGATGGTGATGATGCCGACGACGACGATGGTGATGGGATGCCGATGAGATGACTATGACACGTACATTGATATACATACAATGTTTGCTAGTGCACATGGCATCCAACCAAATCTCCCTCAGATGGAACTAACAACCGAGCCAAGTGAACCGTGACATGGCATTAGCAGAAAAATGTAAAGAACAAAAAAATGATGATTGGCTATAATCGTAAGTGGAGGAGAGTATTATACATATTGTACAAAAGGAACAAACGCAAAGGATGTAAATTGTAATGAGTGTTTTTTACAGAAAGTCAAAAAGAGAGCGAGATCGTTGGATCCAGATCACTTTATCATAAAATGTGACGGCGGTGGTGGTAGTGGAGATGGTGGATGACGATCATCATCAAAAGCAATCTTGATGTTATCAAGACATGCAACATTTTCTGCCCAGATGAAAAATAAATTTCCGTCGAGAGTCCACATATCAAGACGTCACATTTGCACAGCGTGAGACATCAATCATTAGTGGGGAAAAGCGTGTAAACTTTTTTTGGACCTTCAAAAAATACAAGCTTCCTTGCATGCTGCAATGTATGTGGAGAGTATATAGTTACAACACACCTTCCAGAGGGCAGCATCACTTTCTTGAAACGTAAATAGAACCTGCTACCGAAATTGTGGTTGCTTAAAAATTAGATGGCGTTGTAAATTCTCCATTTGAATGTACGTAAAATTTAGTTCAGTAGCACACCAGAGGTCAGCCCTTTCTTAGCTGTGTGTAGACCCTTGTAAGCTGAAGGTTTTACAAAAAATACCGATTTCACGTAAACTTGAAGTGTGAAATGGGTATAAATGTAAATTGTATGTTGCGTGCCTAGTGAGAAAACGTGAAAACAGAATTCATTTCAACATGAGTATGAGTACTTGTAAGGAAGAAACCAAACTTCGAATATATAGATTGACGATGGTCTCGTTAAATCTGTTGATTTAGCCATAATCATCACTGCCTCAAGCCTGATGGCAATAAACAATTTACTTTTTCTTCCATCTTTCAGATAAGCCTTCAGGATGAATTCATTTTTTTATACGGGATGAGTGGTGTGCTCTTAATACTACCATGATGATGATGATGATGCTCGAATTGAAACAGATGTCTTGTGCTGACGTTGAATGAACCAGAAAATGGGAGAGGCAAATTGAAAGAAAATATGGGTCCTGGTAGCCGTTGGGTGCTCTGGGTACGTACATGTCTCAGTGAAAAAATGAAGATTAATGCAGCAGTTGTGTGGTGTGCTTCTCTGACAAAGTGGTGCATTACCATTATTGGTCATTGCCATTGGCAGGGCAGCAGGCGCAGGCAGGAAAGCAAGACGGAGCATTTTTAAACAGACACACCACAACTCATTATAAATCTGTCTGTCTGACTTCAACAATGCTGCTCTTTCTCAGTGTATCCTCACAGTCCATTAAGTAGATAAACGATGATATTTTATACTAGCACAGATTTTCGAAAATTTTCTTCTTTAAGCGTCCACCGGACAAAATATTTACAAATTTGAAGATATTAATCATTTTCAAGCAGCTCGAGTAGCTCCAGTTTAATTATTAAGTAGCGCATGCTCCTTATTGCGATTACGAATGTCTGTCTGTCTCTCTGTCTGTCCGCGCCATATCTCAGAATCAATTTTGGAATTCTGTTTGCGCCAATAATCGATAGCCCATGACGTCTAGTTGTGCACCTGCTATTTTTGAGGTCGTCAAAGGTCATATTGATATAATCTTTGGTATTTATTGGGCGGTTTCTACCAATTAAACTTTGCATAGATGTAACCATATTTTTGAGGTCGTCAAAGGTCATATTGATATAATCTTTGGTATTTATTGGGCGGTTTCTACCAATTAAACTTTGCATACATGTAACCTATGACCTCTTCTGTAAGTAGACAAAAGTTTAGCCCCGTAGCTCAAAGAGGTCATTTAGTCAAAACATTATATCTCAGGAACCTGTGTGACGATTTTGATCAAATTTCATATGCAACTACAATTTAATGTCCTTTTTATTTGATTTTTACATTTGCATAATATTCCATACATTCGAGACTTTCCTATGTGTTTGTCTTGACACAGTTTATTAGTCTTACGGCTTGAATCTGGTATATCTACATAAACTTTAGCGTGCATGACCCCAGTTCATAAAAATTACATGTTGACAATTTGACATTCTTTTCAAATCGCCTTTGATAACAGGTTGCATATTTAAATGGGCAAAATTTTGACAATTTTGTCAAATTTTCAACTTGTAATTTTTATGAAATTGGATCCAGGTATTCCAAAATGCAGTAATAGTTTTCCACAAAATTATGCATAGTGACAACATGACAAAACTTGCCGAGAAACTTTATACCCAGCTAAAACACATCCTGTGTGATTCTACTAGTCTACTCTTGTACGACCTGTACAATTCCTGACAGGAACGACCATTAAACTTTATACATTCAAGATGAAAGGCGACGACACATATACTATAGTCTACAAAGTAGTACATGATACATTTACTCAGTTTTACTCACCCGACGATAAATAGAAACGAAAGGGGAAACCCTAAATGACAAACGATGCTCTCAGCTAATTGCTGTTACACTACTTTTCCCGTTTCCCTGTATTTTTTCTTAACTGCATCCTACCGAGCAGCAGATACACACACGCGTATCTACACCAGTTCCCTTTTGTCATACAAGTCGTGTCTTTTTTTCGTTGATGATAAATATATCGGCTGGATATCCTTTTGTAAGATTGTAATAATTTGTGCTTCTGCTGATTTTAGCTACAGAGAGAAGCACTTTGTACAAAAAAAAACTACCACACACAAACATATTCACCTTCTGTTTGTTGCTTGTGACCCATAAATCGTACCAGAAAATGTTCCAGAAAACATGCTTTCTTGCCGAGTGACTGGTTACATGACTAGCCATTTTACGTGGTACATATGTTAGTCTCGTAGCTTGTTGGTTTTTATTATAATATGTTATACACGTCATGTAGGTAACATATATTATTATTACAAAGTAGAGACGTCGGGGTTTCTGGGAGCAGGGTATAAAGTAAACTAAAACAAGCACATTTTTTCCCGAAAAATAAATGGAGGCGCAAGGATGTATATATTTTCGATTTGTCTAGATAATGTATACGTATACACATACACGACAAATCAGTCATGCGATAAAATTTAGGAAATTTTCGGGAAGCTCCTGATGTATCATTACCACTTTTCAAAATTGCTAAGTCGGCAGTGCTTTCAGCACACGCAAACAAAAATTTGTAAAACTTTTCTCTAGGTAAATACTGTTTAGGTATTGGTATTTTTTCAAACTTATATTAGTCATATTCATTTTAAGGCTATGTAAATGGAAACATGGAAGACCTGATCTTAACTTACTGAAATTTTTTATCTAAGACAATTTGTTATTGTCGTCAAACTAAAACACAAAAAAACTTGCTTTTTTGATTTGACAAGGGGAATAACAATAATTCACAGGGGAGAACTTTTACTAATAATGTGGAATACAAACAGAAAAAATTAAAGGAGGTTTTGTAAAGCTTGTTTGTTTTTTACAAGAGAGTTTATAGTACCTTTGCAGAGACATTAGTAAAATGATACAATAACGTTTTAAAAAGAAATAGGTCAACTCATTCTTTTTGCTTTCTTTACAACAAGAACCTTTTTTTACGTTTTGTTTCCACTTTACTTGGTCTGATCCATGGGTCATACAACAAAGCCCCTTTTGAATGGCCCAAACAACATGTTACTTTTTGCAAAACCACAGGTAATAATTATTTTTACTGCTCATGTCTTGGTGTGTGTGTGTGTGTGTGTGTATGGCACATTTTCTAGAAAAATATGCGACCACTGAAAATAACACGCGTATTTTACGGGTAATTTTATCTGTGCATTTAAAATAAGCACAATAAGCCATTCGAAACCATTAGCTGAGGAAAACTCTATTCAAACTCAAAAGTTGTTTACGTCTGTTTGTAGGATGTACCTATACGAGGTTTTACTTGTAAATGGGCACCATATGAAAAAGGTAATATACATTTAAGCCTGAAAAAATGGCCTTTTTTCCCTACCGCTTCCCATAAATTATAGTTCATTTGAACATAAAACGCTTCTTATTTTATGCCACAAGTTAATGCACTGTGCATAATGTGTTTTGCACGCTGGCACGCTGTATACATATAAACGCACGTAATTTAAGAAAAACCAAAAGATCCATGCAACACACGGCGTTTTTGTATACAGGTTTTCAAAAGCAGAGAAAAAACAACTTATATTTATGGGTTTAGATATTGGTGCAAACACCACATAAAAATGTGATCCTCAACATCGTTTGAAAACAGTCGACAATTTGTCTGCTGCTCTCTGCATCAGACTGGCTTCTTATACTTTTGCTTCCTTCACAAATCTAAAAATAAAACCATCAAAGTTCAAACACTCTCCTTAACAAAAACAATACATCATGATATGAGCTCGTGCAGCCAATAAATAGACTGACTCATTTCCAATATAAGCACGTTTATCATGTCATGTCGGTAGAATTAGGGGTTTCGTATGTGTTTTGAATGGATTTTAGACAGAAAATAGAGAGACATATAGTCATCAACGTATATACGTACAGGGACTACGGAACAGGGGGACAAGAGGGGGATCCCATATTAAAGCTCGCTATCTTATAATATTATTGTTAATCGCGGGGGATTTGTCCCCCTAACCCCATGGTTCCGTTGACCCTACATACAAAGTAGAGAGCGTGTAAACGACGGTAAATAACATCTCATGATTTTCATGGCAGACAGAATTAAATATTAGAACAAGTAGACATTCTAACAACTACACTTGTACTCTTAAGCAACAGTTTTAAACTTATTTTTTAACGAATAATAATATGTGTTGAGTGTAGACATCATTCAAAGTGCACGAAATGCATGATACCTTAATTGTCATTGAAAGCAGTTTTTAAATGCCCTAGTTAGACTCCTTGAGTAAAAAATGGCAGAGTGGTGACTGGTCTGGTCACGCCATACCCATTTTCTTTCAATTTCCTCCCATTTTATTAAATCCAAAGCAGCACGTTCTCCGAAATTTGTAACAAGAAAAGCTAATTAAATAAATTGGTTGAAAAAGGTAATTTGCTTCTTTTTTTAAAGCTCTTCTCCATTTTCCTTGAAAATAAAAATTCCATAAAATTGCCAAACAGATTTTATTTCAATTGAGCGTCGAGTGTCTCCTTTTAAAATTGAAAGGCAACTCTAAAGCATCACACAGCTTGCGAGCTTTTGACTATTTCTCAGCTATTCATTATATTCATCCAATTTACATTATTTCCTGTTTCCATTCTAACTCATCACAGAAAATACATTAATGCAGGCAGCATTCGTATAATAGCTTATAAAGATTGCGTCACGAACACGATGTAATACATTTGCAACACGGAATGACGGAACAAATGTTGGGTGCTGCAATGGCATTCTCCCTCTCTATGCAGCTCTCCTTTACGATACGAATCTCCCGAACAGAAGCATTAAAACAAAAATTGCTTAATCAACATTTCCATCTCCAAAAACTGCTGACGATGATAATCGTCAAGATTCGAAAAAAATTCTCCATTTGAATGTATCCTTTTCCAAAGCAAGACTGCAAGCTGCACCAGAGTCGCTATTTTACGACTTTTTTCATTACCCAACCAAACTCCCACCAACTCGCTTTTCCTTCCGCTCGCGTATCGTTTACCTGCAATATGATATCGCTATCAAAAACGTTCTTGCCTTGACAGACTGGACTGTAGACCTAAGCACAACTCAACTTGACGTTCTACTCTGACAGGACCGTGGAACGCGGCCCCCATCCAATGACGACTATTAAAATTGAATCGAATGCACGCTGTTTCCACTGTTTTTTTTATCGTACATCCTGCCATGTACTGCAACAACGTTCATAGTTTTTCCCCGTCAACTTCAAATTTATGTCTGCAATAATAGGGTATTTTTATCTGCCAATCTACAAACATCTTTCATCTTATGTTCCCCTAAGCCTGCCATTCCCTTGAACCCACCCAATCACAACATATTTGCTGCAGCAGATGCCAAAAATATTTTCGGGCAAATCGAATCGACCTTGGAATAAATGCACCAATAGACTGTGGTAGTTGACCAATGTAGTGCAAGACCGACGGAGTAGGGGGGACGGAGGGGATAAAAAATACCCACGAAAGAAAATTATAGCGTTACAGAATAAAAAAGCTTTGAAACCCCTAGCACATTGCAGGGTGGTATATTATCCCCCTCTTGTCCCCCCCTGGTCCGCAGACCCTCATCTAATGTGGTCCCCGTAAAATAAAATCCCAAAAAGTACCCCATTTCTTACACCATTTTACTCAATATTGGCATGCGTCTATTTTATGATCGTTTGCACAGTAGCAGGAACTAGCGATAACGTTGCAATTCTAAATTCTTTCCCGAACTGCCAAATTTTTTCTCAATTTTTCTCTCATAAACTTCCTACAATGTGTACCACCACCACGTTATCACAAAAATACGCCTGTGTAGTTACTCTTACGAAGAAACCTTGCCAATGCATATTATTCTTCTATTTAACTTGTTAACCAGCGGCAGTCCCTCATTTTATGCTTGTCTGTAAGTATCCGATAAATTGAGATTTTAGACAAGATTTTACTACCCTATTTCTGATACACTTTGCGTAGTTTTATCACCATCACCATTTATTAAAAAGGCACAGCTCTAGTCTGCATACCTACAAGCCTTCCTTATGTACACAGTTAATCGAGCCTGTCAATCTTTCTACATTTTACAACAAGCCGTAAAGCAGTTATACAATAAAGTCATCAGCTAGACCGGGGGCCAACATTAGTACACGTTGTCTTTGTACAGCGTTCCCGTTTATTCCCAACTTGCCTAAAAAAGACTACTCATTTCACGTCGCTCATATGTATAACACCGGGGAAAAACTGGAGAGAAAGCTATTAACAAGCAGCCACGGTACAGGGAAGAGCAACAACCATGCAGACATCTTTTCGAAACAAGTCACCTAAAGATTTATACTTTTTTCTGTGCCTCTTGTGTGAGCGACTTTTCAAGGTTTATAAATAATCGAGATAGAGAAGTACTCTCAGAGAGACTTGAAGTATTTCTCTGTACACCCGTTTCTACTTGCACAGGAACGCCGTCTAAAAAAACGGCAAAGTACTCGGTGAATGCAAGTTTTATCGGGGGTATAATGACCTGGGATACGAAACCACCTCTTTATATAATATATACATTATATAATCCACCTACCTCGAGCACGATGACGATGTACGATGTAGGTGGATTACCTAGTCGGTTCTGTACCACAGACAAAATAGTAAACTCTTTAAGACGCCGAGAAAAAGTATCTTAGGCACATTTTCTTTTGCAAGTTGGGTTTCTTCCCGAGAAACTAAATGTACAATATGCCATACATTCTTTTTTGCTACCACACTTGCATTACGTTTCCTCTACAAAGCAGCACACGTAGTTCTTAGGTAGGCAAATGTACCTCTCGTTGTGTAGCTCTACTGCGTAATTTTTTGAGCATGACCATCATTCAGATTGTTTCTTGCAGAGAGAGAGGCAGAATAGAAAACAAGCGAGAAAGTAGGTAGCTTGCTATTTTTGGTAGTCATCTTGATCTTTTACGTTTTGTTTCGTCTTCCGCTGAATCAAGTTGCTGTGTGTGTGTGTGTGTGTTCGTAACTCTGTAACATGCAGCTTTTTCCTGTGGAACGAAACTTATTCCTCCACCAAATCGACTATACGCTTCTTGGTCCCTACCGACCCTTTGTCTGTAATCTGAAATGCATTTTTTATGAGATGAACAACCAGAAAGAGAAGGAAAATGTGCCGAGAAAGAGAGAGAGAGAGAGCATGTATGTAAGAGGCAGAAGGGCTTTTTCTCCTTTTCTCTCTCTTCCCCGTATTACCATCTTCAAGACTAGCGCACACACAGCACTTTTTCACCCTCTTTCCCCCCACATGCTTGCCATGCATGTTGTCACCGTTACCAAGTCGAACCAAGTAGCTACTCGTGTTGCCTACCGAAAAGTCATCTACCAAGAAAACCCTCTTCTATGAGCAATTTTTTTCTTCTTCCTGTTCTTGTGGATGAGTTGTTGTGTTATTGTCGTCTCCACTTGCTCGACTTTTATAGAGATGTGCCTACTACACACATAAAAAAGTGCCTACGTAGACAGAGGGACCAGACCGCCATCCACACTGGGAAACCAGAAGGTGTGTACAACATAAAGGGCATCAAAAGCTATTAAATATATTGCAAAATATCAACCTGCCTACCAATCTATCCCTGTATAAAATATAACGGTAGACGCAAAATCTATCAAAAATATTGCAACACACAGG
>JAHZNB010005244.1:0-12907 GCA_027744295.1 Callyntrura guangdongensis
CCATTTCATTATATAACTCGTTTTAGATAATTTATCGTAATATTAAATATCGCTTAGGTAACTCGTTTTAGATTCCCAGTACTAGACCCGTCATAGTTTTTGCTGTTGTCAGGACATAAGGAAATTGATATTCCATCGATTTTCTCAGCAAACATTTTATTTTTCCATAACTTTAATCAAACAATAAAATTAAGCTATCTGTTATAAAATTGTTATTCCTAATATCTAAATATTCCAAACAAGTAGGAGACGCTGATCAATATTTACAGGAATACATTTTGAATATTTCGACTATAAGAAATAAATATATACGATTGTGTTTCTGTATGAATTTAAAATATGTTTGTTGTAGTAAGGCTCGAAAAATTGATAAATACATGCATCAAATTACAACTTTATAGATATAAATTCAATTTGGGTTCATTAATTGTCAATTATATTAGTAGTTATTTTTAATTTCAACGTTTGGACTGAATTACACGAGTCCATGAATGTATTAAGTGGATTGAATTGATATATGTAATCATTTAATTGAATAAAAAACTGCATGGATAAGAATGGATAAATTAAAACTTATTAATTTTATGTACATGTATAATAGGCAGCTTCTGTTTGTTTGTAATATCCCTGTTCGAGAACGGGTATTATTACCTAAATTTATCAAATTACAACTGTTGTTTCCTGTACTATCTTGAAATCAGCTTATGACTACTTACTACTAATTACGTATTACATATTTATGAGCAATAAATGATGACAAATTGACTACCAAATAATTTCGATTTCACCAGTTTATTAAAAAATAATATGTAGTATCGATGCGATAATGGTAAATTTGTACTCTATAAATAAACATGCGGCGTGTGGGTTGACTCCGGAATAATAGTGACGAAACGTCCAGAAGGCTCCCGAAATTATTATTACCCCAATTAATTAACAAAAATAAAAAAATAAAAGATTAATTACATTTTAAATTTATTATACGAGTTCCTAGTGTAGTTCCAGTTAGTAAAGTTTATTTTTTTGTAAAAACAAACGAATATCGACGGGTTCCTTAAAAAAAATTTACCAGATATTTTTAGGATTAAGTGTATGGGCGACAATGTAAAATTTTAAATTATAATATGTACGTAAGTACCTAAAATAATTTTTTATCGTTTGACAACAATTTTTTATCATGATGTTTACGTTGTTTCGTATCATGGTTTCCTAATACACTTATATAAAATTATATAGCTCGATAAGAAATGCAGGTATAATATGGGACAGTACGAATACAAGAAAAAAATACTTCATGAATACCAAAACGATTTATTAGAATAAAAACACTTCTTGATTTTTGGTCGCTTACTTTCTCCGCATGTTAATTTATTCAGTTATACAATAGTGACAAGAGATAATCATAATCAACAAGATCAAGACCAAAATAGGCATTTAAAATATTCAGCTATTACTTTTGTACTTTGTACTTACATTTGTTAATTACCGACGTCCTTTTGGAGTATGTTTTATTCGACTTGGTTATACATCTTTATTTTTTCATATAATTTGCTTTCATTGAAAAAATCGGTTTTTACCTTCATCATGAACTGGAACGGAGATATGGCATATATTGTTATTTCCAAATGAGATGATACTATACATGTTACAAACATGATTAAAGTAGATGATTTGTGCGATGGGAACTAGCAGTTGTTAATGCATATGATAAATGAAGAGACACGTCCAAACTGATCTTGTCACCGTTGGTTTTTATACTATTTTTTAATGTTTTAAATAGCACATCAAAAACCCATTACAAAATTGATTTTGATACATAAGCACCATACGTAATTTTTTCTAGCCAAACCTTAACTGTTAACGATAACGTAACATACATACATAAACTTTATTAAAATGCTTACAATGTGAAGCATAAGTCTATCACATAAGTGTGCATGTCCACTAAACCACATTTGTTGTACCCACCTAGCTGGATAAGATGGAGGTAAACCAAATATACAACAAAATGTACTCGGAATTCAAATTATATAAATAAGTGTAAAAGATGTAAAATGGTACACTAAAAATAAATGCTGTAACGTGCATAATGCATGTGAGATGCGCTTGTGCAAAAACATCGTTAGACTAAATGTGCTATAATAAGCACGTACCCGTGAAAAATTACATTCGCAACTTATTCCTCAAGCTGGATTGAAATAGGTCTAGATAAATAAAACAGGTTACAAATGGCACATTGCAAATTTCGTCCTAAAAACAATGTTTTGAGAGAATTTCATAACATCTCTCAAACCGTAAGAAGCAATAATCTTATTACATATTCATAAATTGGAAAGCCACAAGTTCTTTGTTCAGGTGCTCCTGATTTAAGTATATAAAGATAGTGATGTTTTAAGCTATACTGAATCAATTCCTGTTGTGAGGCTACAAGCTTAAACGTCTACCACCATTTTCAAAATCAATTCAACTCGACAAGACCTCAGATGAGAGAAAGTACATTTTTCTCATGCAATATAACAGGTGTTGTCTTTTGCTGCGCACCATTATAAATATTGTTGTAAAAATTTGTTTTACATCAAGCATACGAACGTGGATATCTTATTGTTGTGTGACATGTTTACCATTTCTCCGCTCTTGTCCGGGTAACGAAACTAATTCAAGGACTTGGGCGGACAAAAATTTACGGGGATTTATTCTGATAGATAGCAGTTCCGAACATTTTGTTATCGATTACTACATTGTAAAACATTATAGCTTCGCGACTGTCTCCATCAAGTCTGCGTATGAATCAACAGCGAAAAGGACGTTTTCATAATTTACGAGAAGACTAAATAGAGATCTGCAACTATTACAACAGCGTGTACTTAAAAGTTACATAGTTTTAAGCATGACTATGTGACTAATATTATTTCTTGTAAGTGCAAAAAAATCCTCTTGAGTCCACAGTTTGCTCGTAAGCCTTATTGGCGACATTAATAAAACTTTTGTCTTTAACAAGCAAGAGAAACTTAAGAAACGACAAAATGGACAGGTAAAGATGCCAATCCAAATACAATTGGACCTCAAATGTTCAGGTTCAGAATAGTGCTTTAGCTTTATTTTAATATGGAAAAATCTGTACAAGAGATATTAAATTATCATGCCTTGTTATGCTTAGAGGAAAGTACTTGTCGAAAATTGAATTGTTAAACTTATCCACTAAATCTTGTTTACCAACATGAAACATAAATTAACCCACACTCATAAACATTACCGTAAAAGAGCGAAAATTAAAAAGTGTGCATGCATATATATGATAATCAGTTAAATCAGACTAGACTAGAATATAGGAATGTAAATAACAAAATTTAAAATTTTTGTGAGTGAAAGTGAAACCAAAGAAGAGGCTAAAGAAAAATGAACTGGCTTATATCAGGGCTCTATATTTCTGCTAGTCTGATGACGGCGGAGTTGGTGACTTACTGGAATGGTAGCGCGATGATTAACAGTCTCACCGACGGAGAATTTGTTGCTTGCCTATCATGTGTCTTCCATGACGAGATCTAGGTTGTGGTTCCTCTCCACGACTATTTTAAAATGGACATTTGTTGTGATCTTTCGTTGAGTCTAGTTATATCGTGGAACATCTCGGTTATCTATAATGTCTACTAGTCCATCGAATGCTGTTACAGACGCCAGGAGTTGCGTTGCTGGGATCCATTAGATATCGGGCTGGTAATATCAATGCGTGTAATAGCTGCGTAAGCAAGACGGAACGTGACGAAAGAGCAGGCTAAGCCTCTAAAACGGTTTGCAGAGGTGGACCTTATGAGATTTATAGACAAGATGGCGCATGGTTTTAGATCTAGAAAGTAACCGACCACAAAAGTTGGAAAAGCCTACACATGCGGTTTTTCCGACAAAACCAAATTTTTACAACTCAGATTAGAAACAAGAAAACAGATGTATGTACTGGAGTGGAGATACCACTAGACCTTGGCGACAAAAGTGTTAGTGGCGCCTTATTACCCGAGTTTAAAGCATATATAGAGCAAAAATGGTGGAGTGTGTTTTTAAGGATAAGTTGTAATATGTATACATTGAGGTATTCATGTGATTTTTAAAAATATTTAATTAGTTTTAACTAGATTGATAATCGCACCACACCGCAAAAATATTTTTGTACAGACAGCTACCCTCTGAATAGAACACTGCAAATGTTAGTTTAGGGCTCAGCAAATTTCAATAACATGCTGGTCCTGGAAAGCTAAATTTTCTAGCTGGGGTCACCTTTTTTTAAAACCTTCAATAAGTATTCATTAACTTATTTAATCTTAAAAATTAACCGTTGCCATTCTGTAAAACATTCTGGTCCGAAACTTTATTTAGAAGCAATTGAGCTCAGTTTCGTCGTCCAGGCATGCAAGAGTAGCAAATCCAAACAGCAACTTGTAATAAATTGCCTGTTTACTTGAGCAAGTTGGGATGTGAGAAATAATTTTACATCACTCATTTCTTCACAATAATTAGTACTATCTTAGTATTACAATACAGTATTCTCAATAGTTTACTTTTAAATTCAAGTATTTACGCGTGCATAAACAGTGATTTGTCATTTACTTGTTGTGACAAGAATAAAGTTTAATTTCATATTATATTTTTTCCTGCTTTCTCTGCGCAGTCCTGATGAGTTAGCTGTTGTAGTGGTGGGTTATAGACAGCAAGAAACAAGGTAATGCGAATGCTTTACCAACCAACGAGACCACCGTTTAGTTAATTTTGGACTCATGATAATATGTGTCCGACTAACTTATTCTAGTAAAAATAACAACCCTAGTTGATTATGTAAATATCACTCTCGATACCAGGAACACCAAATCTTGACGACGGAAGAAATGTTCTAATTGAAGAAGAAATTAGTACATTTTCCTGGCTTCAGTTGAAGAGCACGCAATTCTTAAACGTTCAAGTAAGTATTCCAACTGTAATTCTTTGCGACACAAGACGAAGTTAGCAAGCTTAAAGAAACTTCTGCAGATCTTGAATGAGTAGGCAAGTCGTATATATAATACATATAATTTTGTCATCTTACAAAAAAACCAATTCATAACTCATTCCCAATTAAAAAATAAAATATTGTCTTACAAAGTAGTCGCTCCTTATTCATACATAGACTTTGGTCTTACAATTAAGTAATCCCGATGGGTAGATAAAACTAGTGCCTTCCAAACAGCCGTTCCCGACTGACATATTTTTTTAATTTAAATATTTGTTCCCAATTGTTTCTAAAAATATTACTGAGAAGTAAAGAATCACTTATGTTCCATAAATGTCGTATTTATCATTGAAAAGAAACTTTATACAGACACTCAATAAATGACATGAACATTTCCTGAAATCATACACTTCGTAAAAACACACCACAAACCTTCACACCTTTTATGTTTACACAGTGCAGTTCTCTAATCTTACTTTATTCTTTTGTGTGTACAGTATACCGTCTACTTTTCCTTCTTCTTATTGACTGGCTGTGTCATGGCCAACGACGGAATCTTCACACAGAAATTACCGGTGTTTTTGCAAAAGAATTAACTGATATAGCATTTTACTCAGGGAAAATCCCACAGTTCTTTATTAAACCAATTTCAAAAATCTAACTTCACCACGCTAATGTGGTTTTACGTAAATCGTGCAACGGAAATGGTGACATATTGTGCAAAATCTATGACTATACTAATAAACATCCACACCACATTGAAGAGCTCCCGCATGAAACAGAAGCAGCCCATCGAGTGCGAATGAGTGACGACTAAGTCGTCACTCATTTCATGAACCATGTCAAAGATAAGCGTGCTTAAAGACCATGAAAACTTTGTGAATCAGCAATACGACGTCGATGACCTCGTACATTACACTTCACATAAATTAAAAGAATTACAGAAAGTTATTCGTACTTTTACAAATCTAGATGCCAAAAACAGGAAAAATGTTGCAAATAATTTCTCGTATGTAGAAGACCTAGCCCTTTACAATGCAGTTATCACCGCACAATTAACCCATTATACATTTTGGCAACAGAATAACTTCCGACACTTTGAGTTAATTAACATTTGTGGACAGAAAAAGTTAAGTATGACTTTAGTTCACAGCGAATTATTAGAGTGGACAGTAGTTAAGTTAGCCAAGGATCTCGAACATTGTGACTTCCAGTTAGCCATCCATCTGGACCGACTTGATGACTATTACCTTAAAGGCCTTGTCACATGGCGTATTACCGCGTTGCGCGATTTTGCCCGCCTCGATGTCCCATTTATTAAAAAGGGCAAGTATCTCCTTTACGAAATTATTATTGTCCCTATATAGTATTATAGTATATGGAAGAATTCCACTTGTTGGATTCGTTTAGAACCCACCTACGTCGTCCCCAATGATGGTAGTTTAGTGCCAATTTCAGAAATACACTTACACCAGTGCCAACTGACTGAAGGACTTTGTTTCGTTCCAAGTTCTCAGTCTGATCACATCAGAGGAAATACTTGTCCCTCCCGTTGATTCTCCCGTTCTACAATAGAGAAACTCAATCGGGCTTGCACATTTGAATGTGTGAGCATTACTGAATTCGTAGTCACCGAAGTAACTCACGACGTATTCGTGATTACTAACCCGCCACCGAGTGCATACGTTCTAGTAGGACCCGAGAGAATTAAAATCACAGGACCTGACGCTGGCAGTGTTCAAATTACACTACCATGTAATTCTTCTATTCGCCTGAACTTCTGCGCAGACCCTATTACATCCCCGATGCCCTGCCCTAATTGGCTAGTATCCACATCCTTGATGCAACACATTGTACCCAGTGCTTGGAGTATGGTACAATCGGTGTGACTATCCATAACGACCCAACACAAGGCTCCCACATGGGCAAATATTTCCACGGTTTTTAATCTAAACTGGACATCTATGCCTGTTGTCAACCTGACGATTTCAGAACAATCGATACTGAGACAAATTAAGAAACCACGGCTCGTACACAATAAGTACACCACAAGCTCTTTCTAGCTTTAATTTTTATGGAACCTAATCATGACGGGTTCGGTAGTTTTTGTATTTTACAGAACCTTCCTGTCACAAAGTGTTGTCATTCCTGCTGTCGCTTCCAGTGTACGTTACGTAGCAGCCGATCCATATTCTTCCCACTCTGAGGTTGGATGGATCAAAGGAGTAGCTGTGACCATGGTAGCCCTCAAATCAGTTTTCTTGGTTGCATTTTCCCCTTTGGTAAACTGTCTCCTTCGCCGAGCTTTGCACGCAAGAAAAGCCAAACAAGTCGTCGAACTTAGCAACATCATTCGCCCACCAACTCTTCCGCCTATGAATAGCAGCCTCGATGATAACTACGTTGATATCCCACACGATGATCACAATTATAAAGACCCGGACCAACTAAGAGCCTCTAATCGTAAGCCTTCACAGAAAACTCACGATCCCAAACCTGTCACATCATTATAGTAACATATTACTGTAGTAGTAATATGACCGAGTTCATGTTATGACTTATGAAACTAGCACTCAGACGTTTTACCATAAATAGGGAAGAGAAACATACAAGGTAAGTGAACACATAATATGTAAATTACGGGAATTTTTTTTGAAAGAAAAGCGGTTTGGCGGATATAAAACATCGTTGTGATTGTGTATATTCCAGATGTCCGTGGTGAAAGGATCGTTGTGCGTGTTGTTCGTTTTAATCAACGTGGAAGCAGCCGTGCCATCATGGAACGGCAGTATGATGGCTAACACTCTCAGCGACACGGAATTTGAAGGGTGCATCAGCTGCATCTTTCACGGCGAGGTCTTTTTGGTTATACCGAACGACAACGACTTATTTGAAACGTCCTTCCACTGTGATCTGCCACTCGATCTCATCCTGTCCAGGAACATATATGTCATGTATAATTTGTACATGACAGTGGAAGACTGTTATCGGCGCCAGGAAATGCGGGTCTGTGATACACTGGACGTGGGCCTCCAGCGTAAGTCATTACATGTAGGTTTCTCACAGTTACATACTACTGTAGTAGTAATATGACCGAGTTCATGTTATGACTTTATCTAGGTTTGTATGTAGAGAGTGGTAAAGTAAGATATTTGTGTTTATGAAAGGTTAACGTTGAAGTAAGATGATAAGCAAGAAGTGAACCTGATGGGTGCTGTATAATGACTTGGACTTTATTAGAAAGCACATAGATAAATATATATATACGTGTATACCTCATACCTATAACTTTATAAAGCCCCTTTATAAGTGCCACCGGAGTAATAACTGTAGTTTCCGCGAGCAAAATTAACAAAATATGTGAAGTGATTTGATTCAACAAAAAAATGATAATGATAAACACAAAAATAATAATAAATAGTCATTTTTCTATTGTACTATTATATGCATCCCTGTAATTAGTTTTAGTTATCTCTTTATACTATGTACTACGTTGAGGCATCTTTGTTTTATTGATTTCCTTTATTATTACTTTTACACTTTTAATTTCATTTTACTCCTTAAATCAGGAGATTTAAAACGCTCTGTATAGGGGTTTGTTACACCCAACAAAGCACACAGTTACTTACAGTTTAATTAGTAACTTCAGTTAGCATGCATGTTAGTGTTTCATGTTAGTATTTACCACACATCACTTGTTGGTTGTGTTGTGATAAATAGGTAAAAAGGTAGGTTTCTTTGTTATAAAGTTAGTTAAGCTTTATCAATTAGATTTCTCTTTCCATTCACTTTCGCTTTAATGAATTCGCTGAACTCTCCATTTGGTTCGCAGGTGCCTTAGATCAATGATCACTACTTTAATCAATGTTAGCTATGAATGCAATATCGGTTTACTTTAAGTAATGAATGGACGGCTTGTCCAGTGATGTTAAGCCTCTGACATGCCATGTGTAAACACTGTTGTAATTAAGAGTCGTAATACGGTAATTTGTATATTAATTTAATCAAACCATCACTTGCTAATTTTACTTTACATTACACATACAACTTGTATCATTTAATGTTATTCTCATTCGGATCGCCCTTTAAAAGGGTAGTAATAAATCCATTACGCTCATTCTCGTGCCTACTTCTGTTGTCTCTGCCTTCGTCTTATTTTGCAGCCTTACAATTTAATCAGCAAAGGCTTCGCAGCATAGCAATGTACGTACGTTATCGTGCAAATTAGGATAAGGATAAACTCTAATGTACACTAGATGTGCTTCCATACGTAATATTTTAAAATATGGTGTTTCCAAACTAGGACCAAAGCAGTACAACTTTATGTTAGTACGATGTATTAGCTAAGATTAATAAATTTGTATGTTAGAAAAATGTTTTTGCCCTTAATAGTAAATACAGTTTTTATTACCACAACCGTTGGTGTTGCTTAAAATTACTCAGAATATAGGTCTTTTTATCATGCCGTTTTTGAAACAACATGGTAGACGATCACTGGAATATCAGTTAATAAACGTAAATTGCTAATGTTTAGCTTATCATGAGCGAAGTTGCTAAAAGGTATTTTATGTGAATAACATTTAAAGATTCTTAAGCAAGACGTATTGAAGTGTACAAATTATAAAATGCATTTTTTATATGATTCGCGAATAAGTCAATATTCACCAGCTAGCTGAAGTGACCTACGGAAAAGACGAGGTTTGAAATGAGGTTTAAAATGAGGTTCTATCCCTATGCTATAAGGACTTTGTATAAAAACGGCCCAGATACTACTGCTTTCATCATTACCGAAGTTGGCTTACAAGACGTTACATATAACTTTTTACTTTTCAGCTATGGATCAAAAGAACGGTAAAAGGATGACACTTATTACTGCTAAGAACTCATCAAAGTGGTAATTCTTAAAATGGTAAATATTTATCTAACACATCTGAATTTTGTCCACGGTTGTCCCTGTCTTTACTGTGTGCGGATTAATCTTGCCACTATTACGTGATCCGGAACACGAGCCGAGGAGGCACTGAAGACTCACCAACAAGANTAACACATCTGAATTTTGTCTACGGTTGTCCCTGTCTTTACTGTGTGCGGATTAATCTTGCCACTATTACGTGATCCGGAACACGAGCCGAGGAGGCACTGAAGACTCACCAACAAGAAAGAAAGTTTTATGCCTGCATATCTCGAAGCCAACAAAGGGTCAATTACAATTAATCCCAAAGCTCTTCATCGTAACAAAAATTTTGTGGAGACATTGGTTAGAATTTCGGACGTACTTATTTCAGCATGTAAGGTTTGTGCACTAGCATTGGAACATCTTTATTGCTCCGACTTGTGGACGGAGTAGCTAGCTTTTTGCACGCCGGCGTATTTGCTGGACGGAAATGAAAGATTTATAGACGAGTACATTCTGAAGACTGCAGAATGTACTCTTTGACAACAAGTACACAACTATGTGAAACACCAGAAAACATCTATTTAGGTCGCTCTTGTTGATTACCGTTTTATTTTCTGTTTATGCACTACAACAAACGTGCCTGTTTTTGTATTATGTTTTGTGCTAGCTGTTGTTCCTCTTTTTTATATTCTGGTTCCCAATGACCTATAGTGGAAGTTTGGACCTCCTATAAGCTATCTCATTCACATAAGAGTCGTTAGGAGTGCCACAAGATCAACGGCCGTAGTCACAAGGAAAGGGGACTATGAACACCAGGATCGATTTTATTTAGAAAGACAATTTCACCACGCAATATATTACAGTAAACTTATATACTACACTTATTCTATTGGAGTAAATAGTTAAACCACCTGTAAGACATTTTTTACACACAAAAAATAAAGTCTTAAAATATTACACTTTATTCATATTAGATGTTCTTGGGCAAAATTCTACATACTGAGTAAAGAAACGGCAAAAGTGGCGGCTTAGGATAACATACATTTTTATCCAAAAGTAAAACTGGAAGGTTGACTGATTGTGCATATGATCATTCAACGAGAGTGAAGGTCATGTTCATATGGTAAACATGAATAATCACTTTAGTCATCTCAAGATGAGGATACTGTAACACATGCAAAGTAAGCAGTTTTGGAAAACAACAGCCAATATGTTTTCTCCAAGACGTACCCAGGTAAATTATTCAAAACTTTTAACGAGACTTAGGCCAGAAGATAATAAAAATTTACGGCAAAAGGATTCAGAAATTTGTTTGTATTCTGATTTTTTATACTTTTTGATAAAATACGCAAGTAAACCAAGGTCATCTAGAAAAAAACTTTGCGATGCCTCTCAAGGTTTAAATAAAATCGAAAGACCAATTTATGAACCGGATACTACAAATGAAAGTTGCCTTATCTACTCAACTTACTATATTGCAAGGAATATCCACTTGCAAATATGGAGGTTTTGCAAAATTGCAAAAGTGCCTTCAAAGAGCAACTAAATAGTAAAATAGTGATAATAATTATTCCTTTCAACACCTACAATTTCATCCAAATAACTAGCAACAACTATTTTTGATAGTTTTCTAGCAGCGAAGAAAAAGAAAGCAAAAGCATTTCGTAACAATGAAATGACAAAAGATATTGACTCATTCAAGTCATGATTCAAATATTAGCATTAATAAATATTAAATTGCGATATTAAACATAAATCTACAACCAATCACAAGATATAAAAATTAGTAATATATAATAAACCATTCTCTTTGTCTTCATTCCCACTCACACACAATTATTTGCTTTCAGTAATTGCTATATTAATTGAAAAACTATTACGTTTGGCAAAAAAGGACCTGGATCTTCTTCAACTCGATCCGGCCTAACCCTGTCGGGTTGAGAAACCCATCGGTTGTCGGGTGGAATTTTCAACTCTAGCACTGTATATGAAAAGTTAAATTTTAACTACTAAGTGCTTTACTCCTTATTCGATTCATATGAAATTTGAAGCCTTAGCCGGACAAAACACGAAATAATATACCTAAATTTTTTAATTAAAACAATTCCATGCACACCGAAAACAAATGTTTTGAGCTGATTATTGTGCGCCCGGGCTATTCTATATAACTGAAAGCGTACTTTTGTTCGCAAAATTTCCGAGAAATAAAATAAAATGAAATGTTTAAATATAAGTCATTTCACTTACACATGTGCCGACCTCTAATTCTAATGGTAACAATAAAAATCCGGAACGGTTACATTACATGCAAAAACTATAACCACCGCCCTTCGCTTTGTGGCAGGTAGTACTACAATATACTACTCAATACTCAAGTACGATTACACAAATGAGGTTTATCGGTCTTTAGATTTTTATACATTTTTGAATGTTGATGTTGAGCAATTTTCAACGTTATACAATAAACTATTATTTCTAGAAAATCAGATTGTAAATTCATGTGCTCAACTATTCAGAGTTTAACGGAACGAGACAATTTTAAAATTTGTAATTTTTATCGAATACAGCACACATGCATCACGTAACGAACTAAACTGATTCAACATCATCAACATTGAAAAATTACAGAAGTGACGCAGATATAATTGTTAGTTGAGCAGTGCATAGTGTGGGGTACTATCTCTCACAAAGGTGAGTGCGGTAGTAGTTAATATATTTTTTGTGGGTGTAAATGTTAAAATTCGGTATTTTCAATGCTACTATTGCATTCTGAAAGTCAATGCACACTTTTTTGTGACGCGCCCCCACCCAACTACTTGAGCTAGCCAAATCCATGAATTGAGTAATCAGAAAGACGGAGACTTAAAGCTAGAGTAGCAATAAAAATGAAGCTCTTTCAACAAGCAAGACGGAACAGAAACACTAACATCCAAATTTTAAGACCAATCAAATTCAAAATATAACTGACTTAAAAATTAGCGCAATTTCTTTATTCCTGCTGACTGTAATTAAGATAATAAACTTTATAGCATCAA